>PVLD010002920.1:0-153644 GCA_004027595.1 Dinomys branickii
TTCCCACGTCTCGCCCCGGCAGCCTGGTCCGCCCTACCACATCTCCCCCGGCATCTCAGAGAAATACGCCCAGTTTAAACTTCCCAGCCGAGGTTCCGGCATTCACGCTCACCAAGTCTGTCTCGAGCTGGTGGTGTTTATTAAGGAGGTTCGCTCCCTTGCTGCTCACCCGGTCGCCATCTTCCCCGGATCTCTCAGGAATGTTAGCTTTTCATCCAAATGTGTCATTTTATCTTAGCTGCAAGCAAATAATTCCTCAACAAAAAAATACCAGCTTTTAAATGCTGAGTCTTTCCATATCCTGTGTGTAAAGTGGCAACAAATACTGAAAAACAGGAGTTGAGGGTCTCAGAAGAGGCCCACACGAATTAGACCTTAATGCTCAGGTGGTGATTGTGGTAGAATCAGAGAACAGGAGGAGAGTGAGAGCTTCTAGACAGTCTGTATTACCCTCCATTGGCCACTGTCACCAGCCTTCTCCAGAGCCACATTCTCCTCACGGAAGCCACTGCCATCTCTGTTTCTTAGTGTGCTGAAGAAGCAAAGATGAATGAAAGAATGCATGAATGAATGAAATAGCCCAGTCTTTCCCTCCAGATTGCTTCCTTGGCCTGTCTCTGACCAGGGGAACAGCCTTGTGTGAAACTTTGAGGAATCTCTTTCTATCGCACTCTCTTTCACCCCATAATAAATACAATAGTGAGACACAGGGCTGGGTGTGTTTGACAGCAGGCAAGCTGAGAGGCTCAGGGGCTGGGATGGGAGATTCATTAATACTAAAAGACACCGTTTGATGTGGCAATGAAATTTTGATTATAATAATCTCTAATTATCTTTTACCACGAGCACCCGGCCTCTCCCAGGTGTTCCTTCTTGGTTGGAAATCACTATATGTGCATGAGTTAAAGTGGGCTCCCTTCAGGGGAGTCAGATTGGGAGTGAGCGGGAATGGAAATAGGAGTGGGCAAAGGGTATGCACCGCCCAGCTTAGAAGCCAAGGGGTGTCTGAATCACCTCTTGGAGGAACGTGAAGGTGACATTGTTTAATAGCAAGTGTAACTGAGAAGAAAAAGAAAATGCAGTGAGGGAACCTAGAGGAACAGAGTTCTAAGCTCTTGCACCTCCCTGATGGTTGGAGAAAATGGTGCATTGTCAAAGACAGATTTGACCTCCATTTTTCCAGGTACCAGCAGGAGGCCTTTTCATAATGCAGCTTTTGCTTTGGGGAAAAAAGCAAAGAAGCTCATATTTTAATATCTGGGCAGAGGATATATCAGCTCCATGGAGAAATCAAGGGGCTATTATTCTCACCAAAGGCAGCTTGAAGTCCAAGTTTCTATGATAATAGCCAGGTGTGCAAAGCAAGGCTATGAAACTCTGTTATTGCATCAAGAGTACTTGGAAAGTTTGGAAGACCTGCTAAACAGAAGGGGGTTGTTGACAAAACCTACCTTCTGGAGGAATATACAGGAAGAACAAAAGGAGTTATAAACCTTCCACCTCAACACCACCTAAAGTCAGTGGGAAATGACAGGAAGAATATTAGGCTGATGGCTACTCCTCGCTGTCCCTGCCCACACAGTGAGCCCCAGTTCTGGGGACCACAGCATCCACAGTGGGAAGAGGGACTGGCGCTGGGGCTCAGCCACCCACAGATCTGTGGGCTTGGGCAGGCCACTTGACATCTCTAAGCTTGGTTTTGTTTTTTCAGTTGTAAAACATGAAGAAAAATAAAAGATATTAGTTTTTGAGGACTGCCTTAATATGACTATTTGGGATGAGATATAAATGCTTAACAGACATTCCCAAATCTTTTGCTCAGGTATTTAGACACTTTTAAAATATCACATAGAATTATGAACATACATGTGTTTGTGTACTCAGGACCAGAACTCAGAACCAATCCCCGTCAGTTTATTTTGTGTGTGTCTGATAGCCCAAAGTCAGTGCCAGTGGGGCGATTATCATTTCTCACATCTTACTCTCAACACTAATTATACTATTCTCTAAGAAAATGACTGCCCTGACCTGCATCTCCTTCCCTGTCAGGAGTGTCAGTGGTCTGTCCAGATAAAGAGATACCTTCTTATTGGCCACATACAACTCCATGCGTGAGCTGAAGTCCTGATCAAGTGTGTAAACAAAATGAAGAGGACTCAGGAATCACCACACCCTTGGAGCAGAGGTGGATGTCTAGCTGGAGCAATGAGCTATGTGCTCAAGTGCCAAGGACACAGGCAAAGTCCTACTGGGTCAGATGAGAGAGCCACAGGTCCTGCAAGGGGATGAACAGTGGGAGGCATCTGCGTGTGCATGGTGTATGCATTTTGAGGGGAGAAGGGACCAGGCTGCAAGGTCAGCAACAGGCAGTGTCTGTTGTTAGATATTTTGGGGGCCCATGGCTCAAGAATAGAGAGATCTTGGGTAATGCCCTTATGAAGCTTGTAACTGAGGCTTGGGGTAATCTTTTTATCATCTCTTTAAGTGAAAATGACAGAGGTCTTCCTAGAAACTTAATGACAGACTCTATGAAGAGTAAAACTCTGTGGCTACAAATCCACTGCAGATTTTTGAAAAACTGTAGACCCAGTGCAGGATGTCTAAGTGATTGCAGACAAGACTTTTTGGGGCTAACCATTGCTATTTGTAATGGAACAGAGCAGAGCCTCAATCCAAGCCCAAAGAAGCTGCACTGTTCACATGTACCCACGGTCCAAATCTCCAAAAGCATATGTCCTCACCCTCTGGGATGGTTGTTTCTTCAAAAGCCCTCAGCCTTACAAGAGGAAGAGCTCCTCTCTAGGCAGAGGGCTCTGTTCACCGTAGCTATGTGGTGAACTGTGCAGACATAGCATCCACACATTCATTGGCTGTGTGGCTGGAGGCAAGAGACACTGCTGCCTCTTGCTCACTCTTCTCTGCATAAAATTGCTTCTGCTGGTGGCAGCCCCAGGAAGAAGACAGTGTGCGTGTGAGAATCCCCCTAGAGGATGCATGGAAATATATGTACACGACTGCAAGGGGAAGCATCTATATTTGGTGGGTGCAGTGGAGCAGAGGATCAAATCATTTGACATCCATTATACACACAATCTGTGTGCAAGGATAAAGGATCCAAACTGGTTTTTTGCTGAAAGAAGGTATCAGTTAAGACTAAAGTTAGCTGGGAGTCATAGAAAAACAGAAAACAATGGCTTAAATAATACAGAAATTCACTTTTCAAATGCAAAATTCATAGAGAGTTTTAGCTCTGGAGTAGCAATTCTGCAGTGCAGTTCTTTAGGGCTTGTGGTCCTCTCCACCATACATAGTATGTCACTTGGCCTCATAATCTCAGCCAGAGCTCCAGCCATCACATAATTGTTCTTCCAAGCAATCAAGTCAGTCCAAAGTGAGACAAATAAGTCAAATGGGATAAACCAACTGTGTTAGAGAGACATTCCAGAATGTTCCTGTCAACCTTCCTTCAGACTAAAATGTCCACATCTAACTGCAAAGGAGTTTGGGTCTCAGGCTTTAGCAATATTAATGACCCTGTGAAGATGAGAATAGACTTTAGGATAAAAAGTCAGCAATTTCTGGTTTGGACCAGGAGAAATCTATTACATTTGAAATACAAAGCTCTGGTATTCTCAGGAGTGGATACGTCTCAAATATTTTTTCTGTCTGCCAAGCCTGAACTTAATTTCTTGTGACTAATCTGAGCTTCAGAGACACGACTAAGCCCTTTTAGATTGAATCTAGGGAAAAGCTGGGAAAATTTCAGGTCTGTTTGGCTCTTCCACATTCTGCCTGACTGGAGTAAGAGTCTCTGTGTGATGCAAATTTGCAGATATTGACAGTCAGTACCACAAACCACATCATTCCTCATTGTCCCCCAGCATGCATAATCTGCAAGGAGACATTGTGAGATCTATGCCCAGCAGTAGCAGCATGCTCTTAAGGCCAAGGGGAAGGAAAAGTTGAGGACCTGAAGGACCCGGTCAAGATCCAACAGGGTCTGTCAGACACTCAGGTTCCTGTTTGGTTTCCCACCCCCTTCCTTTCCTTCCTGCCCCTCTCTCCATCTCTCGGTCACTTTCCCTTTTGTCAAAAAGCTATCTCCTTCTTTCCTATCATTTATCTTTCATTTTGCTTTTTAATAAGACTCTGGGTTTCTCAGATTTCTTCTGGACTACATCCTTCCTGGGTTAAACCGTGGTGACCACCTTCTCTCCCACGATCTCCTGGAGCTCAATCAGTTATCTGAGATGTTGCAGCTTGAGTTTTTTTATTGAATACTTTTCCTTTCCTATCTCTGTCATATTATGTGAAATGCTAGCTGAGGGTTTTAGAAATTTATAATTTTTTTCTTATGAAAACCAAATATGCTATGGTGTCTGTGTGATAGTACTCTTCAGACCAAAGAAACCAGTTTGGATTAAAATGTCATGTTAGTGAACGCATACTTTCTTAAACAAACACTTTCCTCAAGTTTTATTGTCTTATTTGTACCACAATTGACAGCCTACATTCTAATTTGCTCCATTTATCCATTGATCAGAGCAAAATCAAGTAACAGAAAAGTTGCAATGTATGATTAGGCACTGGGGCATAGATTTGGAAATTCGAAGATTTAGTAGGACTCTGGTCCCAACTAACCATTTGCCTAACCTCCCTGATGTTCAGGTTGCACTTGTGAAATGACAGTTATACCAGGGTGAAGGTGTTGTGAAGAGTTTATGAACAATGTATAAAAAGTTCTTGGCTTACAGGGAAATCAACAACTCTCTCTCTCTGTCTCTCTCTCTCTCTGTCACTCTCTCGCTCTCACTCTTACTCTGTATCACACAGCCAGCCTTTTAAATCACAGAAACTACTTGAACTGGCAAAATGTGCAATCAACACAACCTCTCAATTTCAGATTCTGTTCCCTGTCTATATTAGTGTTAGAATTTATAAAAGCCACGATAGATTTTTAAATCACAACACATATTGTTTTCTAAAAGTTCCATCAAATGTTAATAAAAGAGATTAAAGCCATTGAGAGATTGAAGTATTTTTTAAACTACATGTTTTCGTTATAGACAGTAGCAATTGACTTGCAACAAAAAGGAAGTGGCAATAAGCACTGTAATACTTCCTCCCACGGTCCCATTAATTGTGTCATTATTTTCCCATTGTCATTCACTTTTGTGAATACACTTTCCATAACTGTTTGGTCCTAATTTTAAATGGTAATGCTTTCATTTTTACAACTAAAAAAGTCTTTTGCCTTCCTCTCCTCCATGTTTATTGAATTATACATTCCTTCATGTTTAAGGGTGTCTGTCTAAGGCTTTTAAGACACACTGGTGAGCATCATATTTCAGGATCACATTTTATTTCCTTACAATTCTGGTAGACGCAGCACTAACATCATCCAGCATAGACTGTTACCTTAGAGAAGTCTTAGTTAGATTTATGTGTTTCTTTTTTTTTCCTTGATGACTATTGTTTCCTGCTGGCCAGGGTATTCTTACTTCAATACTATATTACTTAGCAAGGATATACCACCAATCCTTCTGAGACTCTTTCTCCAGGGAGTATGGAGTGCTTCCTCATATTCTAGGATATTCTTCTGTATTATGTACACTTGAATACTTTTTCAGTCCATCTATTTGGTTCTTGGCTTTTGGGATACTTTTGTAAATTCTAGATTTCCTCCACACTCATTATTGTCTCTCTAGTTTCTTTCCTCAGCCTTTGCTAAGAAAGTCTCAAGTCCTTCCTTCATGCTCGTGATGAATTGCCCACCCTGTCTCCTCTGTTATTACTGGCTCCCTCTTCTTAGTCCCGAGTGTTCTTTCTCTCCACCTTGGACCTATAGGTCCCTTCTTCATCTCAGTCCAATATTCTGAAGACTCTTCCAGTCGTATTTTATCCACTCTTATTGCCTCATAGTGACCGGACAAAGCAAACATGCAGAATGTTCTTATGCATTTTAAGTTAGGTACCCTTTTGAAGTCTAACAAGGGTTCTTTATTTGACCTTTGGAAGCAAAGTCTCCCTTTATTTCTAATTTGTTCTCTTATTCTGCTCTAGCTCTTGCTTTCGTCTCAGCCATGCTTTGCCAGCCACACTGAGCTGATCTCTGGATTTGTTCTGATACTCTGTTCCTACTGTATTCAAAAGCTGTTCGGAGATTCTGCCACTATGCTCAGCCTGAGGGCCAGAACGGGAGAGAAATAAACTGTGTCTGCATGAAGTGTTGTGGATATCCAAGCCCTGACTTACCCTCTGCCATGTAGTTTCCAGTGGGCTAGCCTAATGCCCAGCCATTTACCCATTCCATCTGTGGAAGACTTCACTTCTATCAGAGCAGAGCTATCCTATTTGAAGTTTCCCCTTCTCTTTCACTTTTGACTAATCCTTCCTGTCCCATTGACCCCAAGTGGAAGAACTTAATTTAATGTCTGGAACATTGAAATAACAGTGAGGCTCTTAAAAAGGAATTTTTATGGATTGTTTCAATCTCTGAAACTTAGAACTTTCTATAAATTTCTCAACTGTCCTATCCTTCAAAATTTTAAAGGAATATAAGTTTGACATGTATCTTTCAACCAATCTCTCTCTTTCTTTCTCTCTCTCTCTCATATACAGACCCCCCCCCCACACACACTCATATACACACTCATACTTGCATTCATGCTGTGCTATTTAGAAGAGCAAACAGCTGAAGATAAAACCTGTTTTGGTGCTCCTAATGAATCAGAACTCCAGCCATACAGATTGATTTCAGAATCACACAGGAGGGATTTGGTTTCTCATGGCACGTCATGTTCAGCCAGTGTGGATCCGGGCGGGGGGCGGGGGAGACAGCCAGAAGTCATGAATATCCAAAACAGCCCAAGTCTATCTCTTCAAGGCTAGGCGGCATCCAAACCCCCTTGTGGGCTGTTTTGAGTTGCAGATCTGTTTGCAAATGAGCTTGGAGAAACTGGGTAAACAGGGATGGTTGGTAAATTCTATTTCACTTCACCAGTGAGCTGAGAAAGCATTGGATAATAGGTTATGAGTTGTAGATCTGTTTGATTGCATTGTTGCAAAGTGGGAATTGTTTTGCAACATAGATTCTTAATCACTGAGGCATCTATGATTGAATGCGTCGAAAATTGGCTGAAATTGAAAGTTAACTATACTGCCGACGGCTTATCCTGGTGTATAATTGAAAATAAATTCTAATAACTCTTCTTGAAAGAGCTGCTCAGAGGAAATTTGAAGCCCCCCAAACAAAAAAATTCTTTCTCAAAGAGACTCTTCCTCTGTGTAATGCAGCAATGAGAATAAAGCTCCCTTCCAAGCCTCCACCAGCTTTTCTGATAGCTGAATGCATGGACCAAAAAGTGTCAATAGTGAACATTCGCTAGACTTGGTTTGCAATGTGCTTCCCGAGCCTTTGTGCTGGAGAAGTCTTATCATTTCTTTTTGAAGTCACTTTAGGATTATTTTACACAAGGACAATACAGCAGGAAAAGAAAGTAAATAAAGTGTGAACTTTATAAATCAAATAACCTCAAAACTGAATCTTGACTCCAGAATTCACTAACTTTGTGACTTTGACAATCATATTTTTCCCCAAGCTTCAAATTCTATCTCTATAAAATCCGTTTAACAGCACACTAATTTTCTCTGCTATGCAAACTATAAATATTAGGATTTATTTACATGAACAGTGCATATTGTACGTATTTAGCTTTCATCATAGTTACAGAAATTATGCATGGATAGGTACATATATGGGGGGGGTGATCAAACTATATTTTGAATGTTTACATATTTTAAATTATTATAGCAAAAGATACATCGCGTTAATCCCTATTGAAATGCAGCCACCCCCTTGCTCCAGCCCAGTTATCCTGTCGTTCTTGCCTCTTTCTCGAGAAGTGCTGGTCTTTCTGAGAGAAGTAGGGTGGAGGCTGTTGCTGAGTCCCTGTGACAGAAAGACAAGCTTCTGAGCACATTATGGCAGCCTCATCGTCCGCACCCACCAGATGTGGCATGGTGCAGCACCCAGCTCTTCCCCAAAGTCAAAATGACCACGACAAGTAGACCTTTCAATTCACTTCAAGACATTGAAGCCACTATGACAGCACAACTATCCATGAAAGAGGACTTCTACAACTGCTTCAGAAACTGCCAGATGGGCTGGGGATACAGCTCAGCAGCACAAGTGCCTGCCGGACAAGTGAAAGGTCCTGAGTTCGATCCCCAGTACCTCAAGAAAAAGAAGAAAAAAGCCTGGCAAGAATGATGGAGTAAGTGTATTTGAAGTGAGAGAGATTAAAGGCAATGTGCCTTTTACTGCAAAAAACAAATTTAAAATTTAATCTTTTACTGTATTCTTTGACTGTATCTCGTGTACATAAAGTGCATATTCAGTCATGTATCTACATATAAACATGTTCTTGCCTAAATATTTAACCCCTCATCCTGCCCAATTCTGGACAATCATGGGACAATGATTAAGTGGGAGGATTCAGAAAGAGAAGCTGAGGTCTGCTGAGGATAAGCATTTAACGTCTTGGTGTTGGATGCAGAAAACTAGCATTCCAATCCTGACCCAAACATTAGCTTTGTAGCCTTCATATTCCATCTGCAAAACTGAAATATCATTTTATCTATTTCACCGGGTCATGCTCAGTATTAAATAAAACAATGATGAATAACTGTCATACATGAAATTCTCCTTCAATATACACTGGCAGTAACAAGGACAGCAGTGGTGGCTCAGTGCTATTTCAGCACTGCCCCAGCACCCAGTGAAATGAGAAGGCTTCCAGAGCCTGCAGACTTGAGCTCTCAATGGTTTTTCCCCAACAGGCTGGAATATTCAGCAAGTCAGTCACTGCCCTTCTCAGTAGAAGGTCATATTGTTGTACACAAAATGGAGATTTTTTTGCCTCCAGTAGGATTAAGCAATTTTCCAAGATAACACCCAGGGTAGGCATTAACTCTTGTTGTGTTTCTTGGCCTTGTGCAGTTTGTTTGGGACTGGGTTGCACTCTGCTGTGATATTGCCTTTATCATAGTAACTTCCGCCCAGGAGGTCTAGAGAGATTATCATCTTTGAGGTCGAGCAAGAACCTAGAGTGCCTACCAAGGCTGGTTTCTTTCTTGTGCACATGTCTTGTTTTCCTCTGTGCTTCTGAATGGAGCATGGATACTTTGGACAAGTCAGTGGATACCGGCATGCACACACAGCATGTCCTCTCAGTCTGCTGGTTAGCACCAAAAATGCCCTGCTTGCTTCCCTTCCAAAATGTGCCTAGCAAGGTCTATATGGCACAGCCAGGACATCTACCTCATCATGACTTCAGATCCACTCTTGATCTGGGCTTCTTCACTGAGTCATTTTCCATGGAGGCTAGGAAGCCAAATGAAAGGAGACATGCACAGGTGTTGGGGGAGTATTCTTTAAGGTCTCAGCAGAATGTATCCATGGAGTGTGTGCTTTCAGGACCCTCTGTAGACAGTACAGCTCCTTTCCCAGTTCCCAAACTGAGTTCATAAGCCACATCCACATGTTATATTCTCAGGTCTTTTCCAGGTATCCCATTGTCTAGGCCATGGTTTCTAGGGGATCCCCATTTATCAGGCCCGTTCCTTTCGTGCTTATCCTGTCCCTCCTGCTGTTGCAAATCCCAGGCTCACATCCAAGGTTGTTCCCATGAAACTAGACCTGGCCTCTGTATTATCAAAGGGAATGTTACCAGCTCCAGATCATGATTTCTGTTCGAGTCCACCACCACCATCACCCACCTTCTTTACAGTTCTTGTGCCCAAGCACCCCCCCCATTTTCTTTTTTTCCCCACAAAACACAGTCCTTAAATAGACTCTTTGCATGAAATTTCATCTCCTAGAAGTCAAGCCTGATCAACAATCTGGTGGTGCACAGGAGAAGGTATCTGGCAGAAATGTAAGGATTAAACAGAAATTAAAATACTTGGAACAGAGATGCTCTGATAGCATTTTTCTCTTTGCTTCTGAGACCCTGAATCTAGTTTTTTCTCTAATTCTCTCTGTACTGATAATCAACAAGCAAGGTCCTCAATAGCTGTGTCTGACAGGTGGCAGCATAGATGCTTCAGTGACATGGTAATTATGCTAGGAACCCTTTGTAGTTTGATAAATCCTGGTTACTATTTGTTTTTTTGGAAGGTGGAGGATATCGACATAACAATTCATGGTAGTTATCAACTACCAGCTATGGGGAAATTATGCCCCATTGACAACATTAGGAACAATTTCTTCACATTGCTAAATTTCAGTTTGAAGACTCAGATAAACTTTATTCAAAAGTAGATTTTTAAACATTTATAGATTTATTTTTAAATTAATTTTAGTGGTATATAATTGACATACAAAATGATTGCATTCATCAGCAGGAATTTGTACCAGTGCATAATATATTTTAATTCTGTTTGTTTCCACTCTCTTCCCTTCCCTCCTATGCTTCTTTCTCTGCCCATTTACAAAACTTTGTTTCCATTGTTTTCCTTCAATTCTTCCTTTTAAAATTCTTTTCCCTTCCTTCCTTTCTTTATCTCCCTTGTTACCCTTCCCATTTCAATATTTTCTTCTTACTTCTCAATATCAGGCTTCTATTTTGGTCTTTATTTACCCTTTGGGTTCCTCACAAAAGAGAATCAATGAGATTTTTAAATGTGTGTCCAACTTATTTCGCTTAATATCATGTTCTCAAACTTCATCCATTTACCTAAAATTGTCTTAAGTTTATCCTCCTTTAAGGCAGAATAATACTCCATTGTATGTTAAAAGCACATTTTCTTCATCTATTCATCCATTAATAGGCATATGAGCCATTTCCACAATTTAGGTATTATAAATTGCTCTGCTCTAAACATAGGTGTGCACATGGCACTGTGGAATGATGCTTTTAATTCTTTCAGGAAGATACCTAGAAGGGGAATAGCTCGGTCAAATGGAACCTCCAGGATTTTTGAGGAATCTCCATACTGATTTCCATAGTGTTTGTACCAATTTATACTCCTATTAACAGTGGTGAAGTGGTCTTTCCAAAGGGGATTTAGGAAGATACTTAACACTTAATGAAGGCATTATTCTAGTTTTGCTGCACTAAGTGGAGGGGTTTGCTTCATGCCCTCTTGTCCTGATGCAAGCCTCCCTCCTTTGCTTCATGGTCACTAGTAAAGAAAGCCTTCTGTAAACCTAGACCTTAGTCCCAGACTTTGCTTCTAAATAACTGTAGAATATTGACAGTATTTTGAGGTCAGTTTTTTATGGAGTAGAAGTAGTTGAATTCTCTCTGCTTGCCATATAAAAACATGCTTAAAAGTTGAAATTTAGAAAAATAATATTAAGAGGAATGATGACGGCTTAGGCTTATGAAGTACTTTTAGGCATTTTTCGAAAAAACACTGGGCACAAATTACCTTATTCGATGATCACAGTAACCATGGAGGCCAGGAATCATTATTTTGCTCATTTGGCAGATGGGGATACTGAGAAAGAGAGGTTGAGTGATCACTCTGAGGTCGTGCGGTTGGTGTGTGGCAAAGCTGAGATGCGAAGCCATGCTGTACGAGCATGCGCTGCTACTACAGTCTCCTGTCACCTCTTTTAACAAATATAAGAAACTGTCAGCTGCGGCAATGTGCAGAAATTTTCTAGAATGTTAAGATGTTTGGTAGCACAGAGATAACTGCACATACCCCATTAAAAATGGAAAGGGACACTACTATAATTTTTCCTTTCTTTTCTGGTTCAGGAATTTACTAAGAAGTTGCTGACTAGAACTTCTTTGTTGATAGCATTTTCTAACCAAGAAAACTGTGTTTTATCAGAGGAAAATTCAATAGTTTAAATGAAAATTCTACTTTCAATGAAGAAGTCTTAGAAGTCTAAGAAAGAAAGCAAGAAATGGAACACTTTTCAGAGCACTGCGGAGACACCCTACCTAGCAGGTCATGTATGCAGTGTCCACATAGCTGTGTATTACCAGGCTTAACGAGTTTTTGCTTAAACTAAGGGATGGAGGAATCTTTCAGAAGCACAAACCTCATCTTTGCCCCGCAGTGCCCAGACCTCTGTGGCTCTCTCTTAGGAGAGGTCGGCAACCTCTCAAACATGGGTGGCCCGATGTGCCCTTTGGATCTAGTAATCCTTCCGTGGGAATGGTGGCAGTGTCTATCCTGGAAGAGGATGGGGCAGGAGGCCCCAGTGCTGAGAATGTCCTTCTGTTCTCTTGCTCCTGTGGTAGCATGCTGGCTCTGTAACCTCTCTGCAGCTGGGAAGAATATAATCTTCAAAGGGCTTCCTTAAGCCTGAGAAAAGTAGGAGGCCAAATCGGAGGAAACAGTTTCTCCTGATGCTCGAAGGAGAAACACATGCAATTTATTATCGTGACAATAAGGCAAAGATGAAAAGCAAAAATGGGCTCAGGAAAGGTTTAGATCCACACATCTAAAAACAGATTACCAACAAAGAGTGTTGCAGCATTTCTCCTTCTTACCCTTTGAAGGTAAAGTTCAGGAAAGAAATTATCCTTCCCAGTAGAGCGTCTCCTGCAGGCTCTAATAAGCCATATTTTAGTGCCGCATGAACCATGGGCTTGACCTAATTTGCCACTTTTGTCTTGCTAATGAGACTAACTGTACCCCACTGCTTTGCAAAAGATACCCTGTTTATAGCAGTAGTAACCTGTGAGACTGAGTCCAGAGGCCAGATCCACATGACACCTTACTCCACAGGTGACTTCCATTTAAGTGCTGTGCCTCCCAAGCCGATTGCCTCACACTCCTCAACATGGAAATTACTTACGGAAGTTTTAAAAAATCCTGGAGTTGTTCTTGACCTACTTGCTTTAAAGCTGGGTACATCAGAATCTGCAGGAGGGGCATACACATTAGATTTGTTCAAAACTGCCTAGGTGATTTTGGTGTTTCTTGGCCACTTTAGGGCAGTGCATGGCAATCTACATTGACACTTACTATAGGTTAGGCAGGCTTTGTCACAAGTGCTTGGAACCAGAAGTTTCCAAGGGTTTTTTTTTTTCAGACTTTAGAATATTTGTGTATACATAACGAGATGTCTTGGGGAGGGGACCTATGTCTAAACACAATATTTGTATGTATTTCATACACACATTTAATATATAATCTAATGTCACTTTTACATTATGTTTAGTGTACCTCAGTATACTTGGACTCCAACTCCTCATGTAAAGTATGGAATTTTCCACCTGTGACTTCAAATCAGAACTGAAAAGTTTTAAACTTTGCAGCATTTTTGAATTCTAGATCTTAGGATGAGAGATGCTCAACCAGTAACTCCCAGGTCACATTTGTTTTTGGTCCCCAGGCCAGTGCAACAATGGGGATGGTAACGATGAAGGTGATGAGGGTCTGCAGAGCCCTGTGAAATGACAGGCAGAACTGGGAGTAGGAAGTCAGAGTTTTGATACCTTATCAGCATTATCTTGTACCATCACCAAATTTGCTGAGTTTAGGGTTTTTATTGATAAAAATAGGGTAGTTAGATTAGATTGGACATTATGAACACTGTCCCAAGAGGCTGGGGATGTGGTTCAGTGGTAGAGTGCTTGCCCAGCATGAGCAACAGCCTGGGTTTCATCACCAGCAATAAAAAATAGCATTGCCCAGTTGGAGCAGTTTTAAAATAAAATAGATGAGAGCTTCTCTGGCTGTAACAGGAAGTACAGTAGAAAAGTAGCTCCCCCTCTGTGAAACTTTGTGAGACCAACACCAGTATCTGGTCTGATAAGCCCAGAGGGAAAGAAGATCCGAATCTCAGTGGTGAACACTTGAGGAAGTCTTGAGCTGTCAGCCAGCCTACTCTTCCTGGGGCTGGGGAGGCTACGAATTTCCAGTCCTGTTGTGTGTGGGTGGGTAGATACATGGGTGGTGGCTGTAGTGCTTTGCCCCTCACAAATAACTGCAGTAGGGAATCCTCAAGTTTCCTTAAAACTCCAATAGTCTAGATTTTTAGATTTCTAATCTTTAGAGTGACTCTGATGAAGTAGGCCACCAAAAGAGACACCAATCAAATTCTGATAATTATTAGACCAGGGCCATTTGAGGACAGGCTGCAGCCACTTTGGAACAGGTGAGCATGTTGAGTGCACAATGGTGAACTTGCAAAATGGAGCCTTGAAACATGAGGACTGGGGAGAGAGCAGGAGGTGGACGACCCTGGCGGTCCTCTCCACACCAGGATGTCAGAGGCTCTACAGTGGAGTCAGCTCACCTCTCAGCAACTGGAGAGACACTGGGGTGTTGCTCACCAGAAGCACAATTCAGGGAGGAGGGAGAACTGACTTTGAGACAGATGAGACAATACAGAACTCCAGTAAACTCAGGTATCACTCTGGAATTAATGGAGGGCAAATTGGACCTGCCGTTAACTTAAATACCCATCTGCTCTCCTCCCTGGAGCCCATAAATTTGTGGGGCTAATTAGTTGTTGCCATCCCCAGAACACAGGGGGGCTAACCACCTTCACTAGAGCTTCATTACAGACACAGCCCTTTCTCCCCGTCTGTTCAGAAACCTGGGCTGGACAAAAGGAGGAAAAATGGAGATGGCCCATCCTGGGGACATCCAAAGTGTTTTGGAGACATAGCAAAGTTCCCCATGTCTTCACCTTAACCTTCCCAGAACACGGAATTGAGAAATCTCCAAACCAATTAAAAATGTTCTGTATTTTTCCCCATCAGTACAATAAACACTGCTCTTTCTCATCTCTCCAATTATCATCCTGTCTTCTCCCTCAGTCCCTCTCTGCTGCCTGACTTGACTTCTCTAAAAGCAATACTGTCGGTACCAGCAATGTGAAACCTTAATACAGGCTCTTCAGCATAATCACTTCTTAATTAAGTCAAGCTATGGCTTGCTTTCCCAGAATCATTTCCAGAGGGCTTAATTTCGCTTCTGCTCAAAATTAATATTTTACATTTTATACTTAAAAGAAACAAAAAGGACTGAAAAGAACTCAAGAAGAGGGGAATGAGAAAATGTTTGAGGGAAAAAGAGATCATATTTCAACTCCCATTACGGAGCCATTCAAGCTTCTGTTGTTATTTTCAGCAAGTAATACTCAATCTGTGACATTCGCTTTAGCAAAACAAAGCATGGATCAAGGTAATTAAATGGCACAGCTCAGAGTGAATTAAGGGATGATTCTATCAACAGGAGACACCTGCTGATACGACATTCTTCATGTCCCTGCTGTGTCCCGGCTGTGCCTGCCTCACCCTGGGGGCTTCAGAGAGCCTGCTGACTGTTTCTGCACACAGTGCACCTCGGTGTGCATGGTGAAGACACTGTCTGAGCTCCGTGTGCTTCCCTTAGGGAGGAAGACCCGAGAGAGCAATGCTGTTAATGATGCTGGGGCCTCTGCCCAGCACTCACGCTTGCACACAAGCCCCTGGACATTTTCTTCTTGCGCTCGCTCTTCATAAGAAGGGGTGAGGCTCAAACTCCGCCCACACCCTTGTCTGTTATCCATTCCATCACTGGGATGATTACACTTGATTTGTCAACTTGATTGGCTCACGTATGAGCTTAGTAAAGCCCACTTCTCTCTAGGTGTGTATGGGTGAATGATAGAGGCAAGGCCTTGGGGACTATGCCTGGCTCTTGGTCCCTTTCTCTCTGGCCATCTTCCTTGTGTTCTGCTTTTGGTGGCATGAACCAAGCAGCTTACTCTCCCATCCCTTCTACTATGGTATTTCTGTCCTGGAGCCAGCCGGCCATGGATAGGATCTTCTCAGACTGTGCACCAAATTGAACTTCTTCTCCTTTGAGTTGTTGGTGTCAGGTGTTTTGCCAGCAATGGGGAAGCTGACTAATACAGTCACTGATCCTACACCCTGCATACTGTCTAATTGTTGGTGATACAACCACCAAGTGTAGAAATACGAGATGCTTTCACCAAGCTCTAGGACTGCAGGCTGTAGACCATTTAGCCAGGTCACACTCACTCTGAGTGTGTGCAGAAGACATGTAAAAGCATATCAGGGAATCCTCAGACCTGAGCCTAAAGTGTGTTGCCAGTGTGTACCCAGGCCTGACATGGGTGTTGGTTTGCTCAAAATCATGGGTGTGCAGAAATTCTGAACTCCTTTTTTCGCCATCTATTATATGAGTACCCATGAAGAGTCTCCCAAGGAAATGCAGAGTGGGCCCGGAATCCTGTGCAGAGACCAAGGAACTGGGGGATTGGGTGTCACTGTTCAGTATGCAAGAAGCTGCACACAGTCTCGCTGAGAGGTTCTTTATTGTCATCCTCAGCCTTCTGTCTTCTCTCTCCTCCACCAGAACTTGACACTAGTGCGGAGGGAGAAAGGAGGGGCCAAGGGAGGTCGAAGGTGTTCACATGGCATATGTGAATACGCGCCGTTATACTTGGATATGTGATGTATGTAATCACACCTGAAATTCTGTGCCAGTAGAAGACAGAGGTTGGATGTTCAGAAGCTTCATTCTAGGACCTGTGACCAATACTGCTCTGGGAGATTTATTGCTCTTCATTTGATTTTCTGCTACAGATTTCCCTCAGTCTCAGTCCTAAGTCATCAGAGTACCAGGCAAAAGGGCTTCTCCTACTTAACCTGCGTGTGGGCAGGAACTGGTCAAACTTATTACTTGCTATAGAAATTGTTTATCTCAAATACTTCACAATATACTGGTGCAGAGTACCAGTAAAGGATGAAAAATCCTTATTCATACAGACTTTCTTAATAATAGTATACAACTTTTAGAAAATGACTTAAAACCTACTCTGGAGCAGGTCATGGTTGTGTATATCTCAACGCTCTGAGACTTTGAGGCAGGAGGATCGCAGATCACAAGTTCAAGGCCAGCCCAAGCAACTTAGTGAGACTGTCTCAAAATAAAAATAAAAAAGGGCTGTGGATGTAGCTCACTGTGAAGGTCCTGGATTTAGTCCCAGTGCCATAAAAAAAAAAAAAAGAAAAGAAAAGAAAAGAAAGAAAGAAAGAAAAAAGGCACTCAGGGCATAAAATGCCTCAGTTTCTTTCTCTGAATTTCTATCATCATGATGGATTTGATTTGTCTCAAGAAGTTTGAAAGATACATTTTCCTTTGGCCACTTTGTGTACAAAAGAAAATCCTTCCTTCCTTCCTTCTCTTCTTCCTCCTCCTCCTTTCTCTCTCTCTCTCTCCTCCACTTCCTGAAATAAGATTTAGAATGGCAACATGGCCACATATATTCAGGTGTTTTATAATAGGAACTAAAACATCATCAATATATATCTCATTTTTATATTTGTTGCCAAAAAATACCAAATACTTCTTTATAGTGGCCAAGTTTGTAAGATGTGTCCGAGCACATACTTTATTAGCTTTCTGGGGTTTGAGTTTGGAGTTTTCTGTACTCTGCATCCATCCAGTCTGCTATGTAGAATGACTGCTCTCTGTATCCTATTTGAAGTGTGTTATGTATGGTCAGGAAACCTTGATATAGTCCAAAGGGGTTGATACTATTATCATCCATGTAACTGACAGAAAAATCAGCCACAGGGAAGGGAAGTGACTGTCCTAAGGCAATAGGAAGAGAAGAATTTGGTTTCATAAGGCCATGTGCCTTGGCACTGTGGGATGCTGTGCTTTTGCTGGGCTGTCCTTAGAGAGAGGCACCTCCTTCTATCAGTTCATTTCCCCTCCCAGCCTTTCTGTAAAGCAGTCATCCTCAGCCAGACCAGGAGCAGATGGAGGAGGGCAAAGGCAGACAATGTTCTGGAGAGAGGGGCAACAGGTCATTGCACTCGCACCTGGCTTATCACCTTCAGGTCCACGTGAGACACAGGGAGAGCAACTCCGCTGATCAACCAAACCATGGGAAGTCTCCTCTCCCTGAAAGCCACGTTCTACTATTTTCAGACAGCCAGTTTTTAGAATTCTTGTTTTTCATGAGAACTTTGGCCATTTACGTTCTTTAGCAGTCTTCTAGTTCCTCATTTAGAGGTATATAGGTAAATGTGGAGTACATGTGGAATTTTTATACATTTCTATGCGACATCTTTTAATATATGTGTGTAGTCTTCATTTATTTACAATCCCCAGTGAACGCCTGCAACTGTAGATAATGATAAACCCTATATATATATATATACTCTATTTTTACAAACCTATGATAAAGTTTAATTCATGATTTAGGCACAGTATGAAAGTAACAGTAATTGACAATAAAACAGAACAACTTCAAAAATATCCTATAATAAAGGTTATATGAATGTGGAAGAGTCAAGACAAACATTAACATTTTTGGACTGCCTTTGTCCTTGGCTAACAGAAACTGTGAAAAGAGAAAGCGAGAAGACTATGTGTCTTGTTTTCTCAGTGGGTTGAAAGTTCCTCTCAGGAAGGTGAAATGTCTGTCTTCCATCCTTTCTTCCAGTCGGATCTGAGTTCTATGGAGCATGTTGGATGAACACTTGATGGTCAGGGTGGGATCAAGCCCTGAACATCTTTCTGTACCATCCAAACTCTCCCTGACTTTGCAAAGATAGATACAAAGAGCTGGGTTTTAACTATGAAAGTTGAGTGCGGAATCCAAGACCTACTGTAAGCGTAGACAGAGTCGGTCAGTCTGTGCTTGGAGAGTGAGTGCAGAGACACTGATGAGGGTGAGTCCATGTGTTCCATGGGGAGCCTTCACAGACAAAGACAGCTGATCACCTGAGACAGGATTGAGCAAACCATGTCCCACCGGCCAAATTTGGCAGATCATTCATTTTTATAAATAAAGTTTTATGGAAACGCAGCTGCACTCATTCAGGGTCTATGGCTGCTGTCATCCTGCAGAGCCAGAGTGGGTGCCGTCTGGCCTTTTTCTGCTTCCATTTTTGAGGTGTACCAATTTCTTCTAATTCTCTCATTGGAAAATATGTAAATGTTCCACTTTCTCCTCCGTAATTTAACCCACTTCCTTTCTCAGAAACACTTCCTACAAGTATCAGTTTTTTAAAAAAAAGATTTTCAGAACTTGTTTCTGTAAGTGGATTATTTCTTCAGAATATTCAGTGCCAAGGTCTACTTACACATGGATTTTAGGTGAAGTTGCAGACTTTGTGTTGTACTTTACCATTTTAGAGTACATTTTAGCCTAAATGGTACTCATATTCTTTGTGCATTGTCTCACACTTAACGATTTGGCTGGGAATTTCTAGGAGCTGGGATAACAATCAGACCATTCTTATACCTCTAAAGAGAGAGGTGTAGTAGGAAATTAGAAAGAAATTAACTCTAGAGGGGGTTTCAATCTTAGCTTCTCCAACACTTGGAGTTTTGTTTCAATTTTAAACTTCTGTCTTTGGTAAGACATGCTCCTGGTTTTCAGGCTTGATTTTTATACTATAGAAGAAATACAATGATGGGCTCACTTGTTTTAGGGGACATACACACTGTCATGTGTGTGCTAAGCAGATTATAAAACCCTATCTCCAGAATCATATTATTCTTTATGGAATCAAAATATGCAAAAGTGAAAAGAGAATTGATGTGTTGCCTTTCAGGACACCGAGGCCCTAGACTGCATTAAAAGTATGGTTTTCAAACCCTAGCAGAACTGCCTGGCAACTTTGGGTTAACTCACCATAAATCCTACACCTTTTCTTAACTAAAGGTCAAGTGGTTCATGGAAAAGTTTCCAGAAAGAGCAAAGCGAGTCCTTGAGATTCAGAAGTATTTTATCTGGGGAAATATGAGCTCTGGGCAAGGAAAATGAAGAGCAGACTTCACACTTGAGGGTTTTGCCATTCAGGATCTTCCTAAGTGTGGGAATGGATAGGAAGAGGTGACAAAAGTGTGCTTGGGAAGCAAACGTGTGTCTAAGCTCTGAGAATGGCCTCACAAAGGGCAACCACACATAGTAGGGTACAATGTAAGATGTCTTGGAGAAGAGGTCTTTGGGGAACCCCATAAATCCCAAAACAAGGAAAGATAAGCTATGAAAAACCTCTGGACAATCAGATATTGCTAGGCCACAGAATCTGTTAAGATATTTTTATACTCCATTTGCTTTGATTCTAGCCAGATTTCCTAATTCTATCAGTCATACCCATTTAATAAGTGATAAAATTAAGCTCAGCAAAATTAAACAATTTTCAAAACTCATATTGCTTATAAAAAATACAGCTGGATATGAATTGTATCTTATTTTTCGCAACACAAGGTTGAGTTGAAAATATCATTGTTTCAGACTATTGCAGTGACCAAAGCTGGAAGAAAAATTTAACACATTGTACCTAATTGATAAGGCCTTTTTAATCCACTAACAATGGTAATTTTAAAATTTACATTAGACAACTTCTTTTACCCATACATTATATCCTAGTTTAGGATCTAGAATAGGACCTCATCCTTTTGGTAACATTTATTCTTACCAACCCTACACACCTCTTGTGATAGCAGCAAACCTTAATAATTCATACCATGAAAAGCAGGGGTGAAAGTGTGGATGGTGGGTTATAAACCACCATCACACTCTTATTCCCTCATTATACTTATAAATGGTGCTAGAACATAGACTCTCACATATAATGCATATCTCTCTCAGGTGCCTTTGTAAAGGATATTCATGATCTGCTTTTTCTGGCACTTCCATAAAAAGGACAAAGAGGAATAAAAATCATCGTGAGTCACATGATTCTGAATGTAACATGTAAGAACCTGTCAAATAATAAAGCTTGCAGTAAAGAAAAAAGTAAACCTCAGCCATCCCCTGATGCTGTACCCCAAACTGTGCTTGCATACTGTCATGTGGTGACAGGTAGTCACGCTCACAACCACACTTGTTCAGGGAACTGCCACTTGAGGTGTGCTGTTGTCAAGGATGGTGGAAAGTTCAAATCAAATGATTCCTTGGCCTAAATCCTAACTAATGATGTTAGTAACTTAAACCCTCGGCATGGTATCAATTAATGGTAAGTAGGTGACTTATGTAAATCAACTGAATCTAAAAGCCATTGCTTTGATAACCATATCCAAAAGTAGGGCAAGAGGACCAGATGGGGCTTCCAGAAACAATGCTGCCTGTCTGTGTCAGGTGGGAGAGTGGGAATAAGTCCTGGACAGGATAAGAAGTACTGCGAACATTCCCAACCCCCTTTCTGTACCTGGAGAGAGCTCCATCATTCATAATCCTGAAATACATGGTCTGATAATTGCCCTAATCACTAAAGAAACATGGCTGGAATGTACTGAAATAAGCTATAAAACTCATTACAAGATAACAAGATTCTATCTATTCTCTGAGGTCATACTAGAGCTCTATAAGGTCAAAGAGATAATAACATTGTTCAGGAGAAGCACTATAGATAAGAAACAGGGGGTGTGTGTGTGTGTGTGTGTGTGTGTGTGTGCGCGCGCGTGCACATGTGTGCGCGCAGGCTCATATATGTCCATGTGACTTAAATGTTTCTAGGTTCCAGTCCCATAGAGATGGTAGATGAAAGGAAAGTGGATGTTAGTCCATGAAAAACTAATCATTTTATGTTTTCCTATTTTAATTTCTGGAAAGAAAACTTCTAGAATATGAATAATTGTTGAGTAGACTAGTTTGGAAAGTTGGCCTTTCCCAAATTGACCTTTTTTTTACCATTTTATGATACATGAAATTTCAGCAACCTTCACAATGGGCCCACCATGGTGAAGTCTGAGTGTGGAAGCTTCTTTCTCGTTTGCTGATGAAATGAGCCACAGACAGCTACCCTGGAAAGAATCACAGGCATCACTGCTCTTACCTTCTTGGGCCCTTAACTAAGGGAAAAAGGCCCAGTGATATGCAGGTTCTGTCCAAAGTCCCACACACTCTTCACAGTGAAACAACAACAGTGGTGCAGTCTATGGTGTCATTTCACTGACAGATCACATTGTTCATATAGGGAAAGTCAGAGGCAAATATCCTTTCCAAAAGGCAAATATCGGATTTCCACATGAGGCTAAACACAATGTCCTCCTAAGCTTGGGTATCACACCTATACAACCACATTAATCAAGAACTTCAGACTTACGTTGGTTAAACCTAGCCAGTGGCCATGGGGACATATCCATTTTGTCCACGTGTCATGCAGTTCTCCATGTTCATCTTCTTCCCAGGCCCTCTGTTCTGGTGCTGCTCCTTACTCTGCCTCCTAGCCTCTGAGAAACCAGGCTTGCCTTCAGATTTAGACTTTCCCACTAGATGAAAAACACAGATGCAGCACATGCAGTTGTGGTCCCAGCTATGCAAGAGCATTGCTAGAGCCTAGGGATTCAAGGTCAGGCTGGGCAACTGCTATGGTTTGTGTCTGCACATCCCTCCAAATCCTCATGCAGTCATGGGGTGGGGTTCTAGATTTTTTATTGATCCATAGTCCATTGCTGGGGTTATAGGTGTGAGTGCTGCACCGGCCCCTGGGGTGCGTAGTTTGCATACAATATAAGGCAGGGAAAGAGTCTGTTTGCCTCTGCGGTTTATCCCTTTTGCTCTTATTGCTTTGCTGTTCTACTGCCATAACTGTTGCCCTCTGCCATGTGCCACCCGGCCTTGGAGCCATCCAAGTAGGGACTGAAACCTCCACAAACTGTAAACTAAATAAACCTTTCCTTCCTTAAGTTTGGGTGTCAGGTATTTTGCCTCAGCAATGAGAGAAAAGTAACCAAGACAGCAACCTAATGAGAGCCCCATCTCAAAATAAAGAAACAACAAACAAAAGACTAACAAACAGCAAAAGCAGTAACACCATTGAAAGGACGTTTGTGAAAATAAAAATGAGATCATGTGCTTGAAGGATAGAAAGTTTTTAGCAATATTCATAGTTATCATAATCATCAGTGTGAGAACAACTGTGTTGAAAGAAGTAAGAGGAGAGTTACTATTTTCGAGCATTGTTATGGCCTCACTAGAGGAAATGAGTTTAAATTATAGCAGAAAATACCTCATTTTCTTTTTTTTTTTTTTTTCCGGTACCAGGGATCGAACTCAGGACCTTGCGCTTGCCAGGCAAGCGCTTATGCCACTGAGCTATACCCCCAGCCCCCAAAATACCTCATTTTCAAAGAAACATGAATTACTGGGAAGTTCTATTATTTAATTCCTAGGAAATACTAAGAAATCACTTTCATTTCTCCTTCTTGGGATGCTAAATGAGTTACTGTTTGGAGACAGCGATTCCAGTACCAACTCCAATTTTTGTAGGCATTTAGATACTATTCCCCACGAATAAAGTACATATAAATTTAATCTACTCATCAGGACATGCAGCTTCTTGGTTTGCTTCTTGTGTCTTCAGTACATGTGGCTTACAATTTGTAGATGAAATAGACCAAGAATGCTATCACTTTTAGTTGACTGAATAAACAACCCTCCTGACCGTTTGCAGCTACCAACTCTTCTGGAAAGTATTTTAAGTTTCCTTTACAAAAACAATTTAAATGAAGCCTCTCACATATGTATTTATGGGGATTTACTTTGATAGATACTGTGTAGGTGGTTATTGCAGAATTAATCCTCAAAATATGTTTTTAATAATCATTTGATTTTCATTTAATGCACAGCAACCACCACGTAAATTTTGTTTGTGTACTGCTAGTTTAAAATATAGTTGAATACATAACAACAAATTAAACAAACACCAACAGGTTGAATAAATACCATCTCATTACTAAAATGCTTATTGAAAATTAACTACTGATAACTATCTTCCTTCAAGTCAATTGGACATAGCCAATGATAAATTTTATGTGAGATTCCTTGACAGATGCTGTGGAATGAAGCTTATTTACTGACATTGATAGGATTCTTGGATATATATTCAGCTTGGGACTAGTAAATTTAAATTTTTGCTTCCAGGCTGCGCATAAATACAGAAAACATAAAAAAGCAAAATAGAGCCCACCAGGATGGGGCTGCTTCGGTCAGCTCATGAGCTGCGTTGCTCCGAGGAGGTTGGTGACCAGTTATGGGGATGGGCTCCAGCAGGGCTGGCCTTTTGTCCTGGATGGGGCCTTCCTTCATCAGAATCCTTAGAGTATGGAGACAGGCACCAGTTTCCAGCTCTATTCTAGATCCATGCGCTAACTTATGACCTTGACCAAAAGACCACCTGTTTTACCTCAGTGTGCTCTCCTATAAAATGGGAACATTGAAGCTTCTGCTAGTACAAGAGATAGAAAAAATAGATATGAAAGACACAGCACATGAGTAGAGATGTGAGTATTATGACCTTTCCTCACTCAGAAAGGCGTGAAATAACACCCCATAATCCATCCGTGAGGCCTGTTTGGCAACCAGATTGGGAAAGTTTCTATCCAGTGAATACTCAGATTTCCAATGGCCACCAACCAGAACAAAGAAAATTGGCTCTTCAGTCTTGGTCTAAGCCCTCACACCAGTCTGCATGGCTCACAGAGAGACAAGATGTTCCCTGGGCCCCAGGTTTACCTCTCTAGGAGCCTCCCTGTGAGCTTTCCAGAGGAGCAGAGAGCAAGAGCCACGCGAGGTCTAGCCCCGCATCCCCCCAATGCCTCTGCCTGGCTCGGGAAACTTACTGCTCAGCGGCATCATCAAATATGCAGCAGTGAGGCTGAGGAAAGGATACAGATGATTTCCTTAATTCTGAAAAGATGCAGAGTGGGCCCTGGTTTTGAAAGTATGCTCCATGCAACCAGAACCCTAGAGCAGGGGCCTCCGGAACATACCTTGAACTCCACCATGAACTCTCACCATGCCTTCCTCAGTTGACCAGCTGCCTCACTAAGGAAGCTTGTGGGGAAGATAAGAATCAAGCACACAAGTGAAAGCGAGCCCCAGGCATTTGCTCCTCTCTGCCGGCACTGGAGGGGCAGGAATTTGAGCACATTGAGGGGCTCCAGGCCCTGGGGGCTTGGAGCAAATCTTGTTATGTATAGCAGCCACTTGGAATGCAGCCTGTGCTGTTGCCAACTGCCTTCATCTTTTCCTGCCCTGCCAGACTGTTTACTGAAGAAACCTTATTATCAGACACCTAAAAGTCTCCATAAAACCCATAGAGCATAGGCTCCCGCACTAACACCACCAGCCCGCATTATGAGTGGCTGCAGACTACCAGGGGCTGGAGGACAGTCCCCTCAGTCCTGTGTGGACCAGAGGACCAGTTCCAGAAGGAAGGAGAGGGCAGAAAAGAAGAGTGTACCCAGTCTGTCTTTTCCTTTCTTCCCTTTATAGATCATTTTCTGCAGGTGTCCTCTCATTTCGTTCTTTCCTTTGTTCTTTCAGTCTCGCACATCTCCCCCACCTACAGTCTCCTTTAGCTTCAAGAAACATATGTGGGACATTAGAAAGACAACTTCACAGTTGCCCCTGCTCCCGCAGGAATACTGGCCTCAGCTGGCAGGCCGTGGGGAAGGCGAGGTTCAGCCCTGGCTGACTGCAGCCGTGAGAGAAATCTCTGACGAATTTCATAACTGCCTTTGCTCTGACTGTGATCAGCAGTCACAGCGGGGCTCTGTGTTTTACTATGTGAACGAGCTCAGAGGGAGGAAGGGCATGCAGGGCCCGAGCCCAGTTCTCCCCCTGCCACTGCTGCGAAGTGGCTTTGTGGAGGATACACAGAGATGCGTCTGCCTCTAGCCCTTGGATGGGTGCTGCCCTGCACAGAGCCATCCTCACAGAGACAGAAAACAAGCGCTGTGCAGTCAGTGCACAGCTCAGCATCACCTCCCCTGATCCTCATCTGTGCAGAATGACATCTTTAACAAAGGTAAGCACGGAGCCATGGCCTGGCTGCTGCCTGAGTGCCATTGGCAGAGAGTTCAGTGCACCCACAGTGTGGAGTCCAGGAAGAATTCCTGCACGTAAGGGCCACCTGAGTGCACCCTTCGAGAGCCTAGCCTCCTCAGTCTCTTTTGGGGTCTTCTTGAGGGTTGTTAGTGGATAACACAGATGCCCATGTGACACCTGGCTGGAAATCTACTAATTGTGAAATTCCATGGAACTAAAAACCCCTATAGTCTCAGGTTGCTGCAGCCTCTATCCTTGTTAGACAGATAGATGGGTGTTCCTAGAAGATGTTTCCTAAGCAGTTGCTAAATAAGTATATAATGCCTTTCTCTCTACCAGAAACAATATGACATCTTCAGCCTGCTGTCATACAGGTGGTTCCTTCAGTGATCAGTTCAGAAGATATATTGACCCTGTGTGCACTGTGCTGTGCTTGGTGGTGGTGTGGTGGGCTAGCTTCTCTCCTGTCCTCAGGAAACAGTTTTCTAGATCAAGGGATTTGCTTTTGAAGAATCTCCTGGCAATAGGAGAAAGAGAAAGGAGGATGCTGTCCTCCCTTTTTTTGGCTGTGGAGGTCTTTTTTCTAAAGCCTTCTTTCCAGGCGCAGCTCTGGAATGGAAGAAAAAAGCCAGGCTGGCCCCCTTCTCCCTGGTAGAGCCATCCTCAAAGAAGCCATCCACTCTACCTGACTCAGGTGCACCTTTAAGAAGGCAAAGAAACCTCACGGCCACAAAGAGGGGAGGTGTAACAGCCAATAACTCTTCTGACCTGGACCATTTTTCCTTCCAAGAGCTAGGAACTGTCTAATACAGTGCTTTGCAAAATCCGGCCCCCAGTTAGCAGCAGAACCCACCAACTCAGAAATGCAAATTCTCAGGCCACCCTATAAACCTGCTCCATCAGAAATGTGATCCCAGTGTCTCCCCAGACCTCTAGTGGTTAACATGCACCGTTTGGCAAATGGGGTCTCAAATCTGGCTGCCTATGGGAGTGGTTTAGGGAAGTCTGAGAAACCTGGATGCCTCGGTCCCACTCCCAGTGGTTCAGATGGATGGGTTGGGATGAAGCTTGGATACGGAGATATTCCAAACCCTCTGATGGGATTCAATCTCATTTCATTCATTGAGGTATCTTAGACATTTTCCTCACTGGGGAGACATGGTATCATTGGACGCCTGCAATGTAAAGGAGGAGTTTATTTTGGCCCACAGGTCAGAATTTTCCATCCATGTTCAGCAGACTCAGAACGCTATCATGGAGAGGTCTGGGTGGAGGAAAGCTGCTTGCATCATGCAGGTCAGGAAGATGTGGTGAACGAAGAGCTGGATGAGGAGACAAACCCTTTCAGACCATGACCCAGTGACCCACATCTCCCTGCCAGCCCCGATCTCCTAACAGTGCATTTAGCTCTAGTGCCCTTGCTATCCAGGCTTCTTCCAAATGCCCCACCATGAGTGCAGGAAACTCTTGGGGGACATCTAGACATAAACCCTAACAGGTACTCTCCAGTGCTTCCCTTATCTCAGGACACTGGGCATGATCCTTAAGTGGAAGCAGTCAGAAATTTGTAGCAAGTTGTAGATATTTATTTAGTCAGTAAGGAATGGACACTAATTGATGGAATCTAAACTGGCACCTTTACCTTTCTCAGAGATGCCTCCCAGAACATGAGGGAGCAGGAAGCAAGGCAGCGAGGCACCCTGGGACTTCTGGAAACACAGGGAAGCTACTGGCTTGGTGGCTTTGTGAGGATGGCTGTCTTGGCACTGATCCTGTCGGAGATATAGGGGAGAGCAATATAGGCAGTCAGGGGGCTTGGATAATCATCCCGCTTGGTTCAGAGCCTGCTTTCCACCTTCCAGTATTGGTGAAGAAAGTAGGAAAAGCAAGGGAGACCCCTAGATGTTCAGTGGTAGCACGTTATTGTGTCCAGTTTTCAACATCAATACAATAAGCTCCTTGGAGAGAAAAAATGTGGTTCCCTCCAGCCAAGTTCTGTGTGCAGCATTGTGGGAAAGCAAGACTCCACTCAAGAATTCCAGTGTCCACTGGGAGCCTGCAGCAGTGTAACTGTGGTGCCCTTTGCAACAAGACCAAGCCCACTGCTTTTCCTGGCACCTGCCGCACTCCACCCTTCAACGTGCTCCCCGGCTGTGGGAAGACTGCCTCGCTCATCCTAGGAAAGAGCCCAAAGAGCCCGAAGTGTCACTCCTCCCCTCTCCTCCTTTGCCTTCTTGGCATCTCCAGACTCCACCCTGGATTTCTTGGAACCTCAGTTTTCCCACAAACAAAGTGTTACCAGCAGCCTCTCCCTGGAGAGCACAGAGATGTGGGTATGAAGGTTAGGCAGCCTTACACTCCAGCAGGATTTTACACAGGGAAAAGACCATAGGGAATGGTGTGTGAGTCCATCCCTCTGTTACTACTATTCCATTTGGGGCCTGGATAAAGAAGAGTTCAGATCCACTCCACTGTCTTAAAATACTTGCCTAAAAATACTGTATCTTGAGATAGTCCAGCTTTACTTTTCTGAAACCCAAGTATACTCAGAACAATTGCTGCCTTCTGTTTTCTCCAGGAATCCATCATGGACTGTTATAGAACACCTCTGAATCAAGCCAACAAATATAATTAGGAGCCATTCTCCTAATAGCAGGGGGCATGTGGGAGTGGACATTGGGCCTGGAGACATGCTAGGAAGGAGGCAGAGATGTAGCCATCTGTAGCCTGCATCACTGTGGTGCTGTTGCAGGTCACACAGCATAGGTGTGGGGCCAGAGCTCTCCCTGGAGGAGAGAGGGTGTCACACAGCACTTTGGACAGCAGAAGGGACATGAAGAATGGGATGAGGAGCAGGGGATACTGCCTAGTCCTGGTCTTGAGTCCCAAGCACATTTCAGTTTACCCTGTCCTCTGTCCTTCGAGGCCCAAAAGCCTCATGGTCCATGTGTGTGTAGAGCTGGTCTTGGCCCAAGTTTAGAGTATGTTACTTTCAATGGGAGCATTTCCCCGGCAACTTGACCATGTCCTCAGAAAGCACCTGAGCTTACCCTTGGAATCTGTCCCTTTCTAACTTGTCTGAGTCTGTTGTGCTCCATGAACCACCATGGGTGCCAATATCATTTGATGGCTCTGAGGGGTTGAGGCCCGTCCCTCGCTGGGGAGCAGAGGGTGCACCGCAGTTGCCCTCCATACTCCATGTTAGCAAAGGATAGGAGCATTGAGAAGGAGCAGCACTTAATCTGAGACTGATTTTGAACATTTGGGCTGTTGCCACCCCACTTCTGGCTTTTCAATGAACCTGTAAGAGTCATGGCAGTGTCAGGCTTGTCATCCCCAAGTGGAGCTGGAACAGCTCTATCTGCATAGCTGAGTCTTCTGGGGTTCCATGTTCTTCAAAGAGCTGAAGGATTTGGAGCTGTGTCCATGGGGATTTCCAATGCAGAAGAAGTCTGTAGTGCAAGAAGGGAGATAACGTGAGCAGGCTGCTTCTTGCTTAGAGGGATGGATTATGGTGGAGGCCAGCAGGCTTCAGGGCGGCCTTCACAGGGAGGTTCCCAAAGGCCTGCTGCCTTCTCTCTGCAGCTTTCCCTAGTGTCCGTACCTAGCTGTGGCTATTTCCCTTCTATTGTTCTTAGCACCCAAATGGAAACTGCTATCTCCTCACAGCCTTGGGTCTGCATCTATCTTGCAATGTGATGCTGTGCTAAAACTCAGTGTCTCCTCATCTATTTTCTCCCTTGAAATCTAAGAAGGCAGGATCATATCTTTCATCTCTGCAGCCCTAGTGCTATCACAGTATATCACAGTATGTACAGATCCATAATCCCTTATCTACAATTCCAAATTCACAAAGGTTTGAAAATCCAAAGCTTTCTTATAACTCATTTTGCAACAAAACCTGGGCTAGGTGTCAAGGTTGCAGTCAAAATTTAGCAACAGTGCAGAAGCAGGAGCCTTGAATAGGTGGCAAAATGGAAGAAGACTGAGGGCCAACCCAAGCAGCAGGCTTTGCTCTCAGGCACTGTCTTAGTGAGCTTCATGTCACTAGAGTGAAATACTCAAGGCGGCGAATTATGAAGTGGGAGAGGTTTACCTGGGCTCCCCTTTTGGGAAGATATAGTCCAGGACAAAATGGTCTTACCATTTTGGCCTCCGCAAGGGTGGCATTCTATGGTGGGAGTGCATGAGGTGCTGGATGCTTGTAGCTGGATCCAGGAAGCAGAGAGCACCTAAGAGCTCCAGCCCTATGGGCTCCACCAACAGCACACCCTAGGGACCTCCATATGCTCCAGCCTAAAGGTCCACAGCAGTACCGAACAGCACCCTTTGGGGACAAAGCCTTCTCACCTAAGCCTTTGAGTACATTCATCACTCAAACTACAGCAGGCATGAAGGAAAGAGCAGGGCAGGAGGAGACATTTTGAGATGAGCTGGAAGAAGCTCTCAGAGATGAGGCCTGATGGGGGGTTCAAAGAGCAGATAAGATTCCTAGAGCTAAGGGGAAGGGTGCAAAGTTCAACGTGAGGCCACATGACGGTTCCCTGAGTAGTTCCCCCACTTTTTATAGATGCATTACTCTCTTCCAAGAGGCTCCCAAGCTCACCCACGGTTGGAATTGTAGTTTCATTTCATCCATTCTTTCCGCTATGTCATTTGCCAGCATTCTCTGCTCTGTAGGAAATCATTCTGGGGCATACACATGGATTGTGATTACCTTCTTAAACAAGTGAAAGGTTATAAGGTGGAGATTTTTGACTAATAAATTTTACTGTTAGAGAAATTTTATGTTCCAGGAAATCTAACTGGAAAATACTGAGTTTCCACAGAGCTCTGTTTCACAAATACAGCCTCCTGCATGACCATCCATTGCCCACTGGGGCATCTTTACTACTGGTGAGCCTGTGCTGATGGCCATTATGTTAATACCAGTCTGTCCTGCACAATCTCTGGTTTAAGAGCAACGATAGCATAGTGGCAGATGTAACATTGTGTCCCTAGGTCTGATCCACTGATCTCTCTCTCTCTGTCTCTCCCTGTTTCTCTGTCTCTGTCTCTTCCTCTTTCTGTCTGTCTGTCTGTCTTTCTCTCTCAATTTTACCATGTTTTGTAAGTTTATATTTGTAGTACATAATGTTTATACTCTCTGGATTTGGTGCATCTATGTAACATCTTAATTCCCATTTTCACCTTTTTTCCATCTCCTCCCTCTCCCGTCCCTCTGTTTCTTGGCCCCTTCCTATGTGAAAAGATCCATCTCTCTAGGGAGATACCAGGACCTCCCTCTTTCTACTCTTGTCTACTGAGAAACTCACCCAGCTGCAGCAGGGAAGGAGCAGGATTACAAGATTTCAAAAGTGCAAACACTGCAAAGGCAGAGAGATCATTCCTGTGCAACAGAGGGAAACTGGTAGACACAGAATTAAAAATTGAAAATGACCTAGGAGATCGGTGCTGTCTCTCGGTGTCCCGAGTGGGGGAAGGAAGGAAGGACATGTGAGCTCTTGATTTCTCCTTGGCTGAGGGAACAAAACCCCACACTCTTCACCAGATCCCTGGGATAGCCAAGGCCAAGCATTTTCTTTGTCCCTGAGTGTGCCCCCGAGGACAGCAGCACTGGTTATGCTAGGCCTTCACATTCTTTGCTCTTTACAGTTTACCAAGCACAGTTAATGAGTCATTGTGGGGCCTGTAGAATCTTCCCCACCTCCTGAATGGGGAGCTGCAGGGAGCGAGGCTGTGGCTTCTCATGTTGGGTGAGAGGTGGAGTTAATCCAGATTCCAGCTTATGCACTTCCTAGTTCCCACTTCCTGCAGGGAGCAGTGCACTGGGCATCAATTTCAGATCCGCCCAGGAGCCACACACATGGTCAGATATCAATTTATGTGCACGATGAAACAGTTTTGAAATATTCTCAGGAGGAGCATAAAGGTGACTGTTCACCTCAGGCCATCTCCAAATGGTTAACTTGCTGCTGTGGCTGAGAATCCGCCCAAGGAGGGACACAGTATTTCCCAGACACATGTGACTGGAATTACACATTTGGCAGAGCATTCTGAGTGAAAACTGTTGGGAATGTAGACCTGACATTGGCCCAATGAGGGGACACTTGGCTACTTTTCTGTTGACCACACAGCCCCAGCAGATCCAGGGTCTCAGAGAAGCTTGGAGGGGGGTATGTGAAAAATTAAAAGCTCTAAGCATAAACTTACAGGCACTGAGTGATTCTGGTATAATGAGGAAAGAATGGTGGCAGGGCACTGTGAGCCATGTCCCAGAACACAGCGTGCTAGGAGATTTGGTCTCTATCATAGTGTAGGGGTTGAGGGCTATTCTGGAACATGAGGTGGGGTGTCTGGGGTCTCTGCAGTCAGGAAGTGAGTCAGCTTGAGACACTCACACTGTGACAAGGGCAGTTCTGAGGACCAGGAGTTGGCAAGGTGTAGACTCGGCATTTCTGAGTTCTCAGATGGAGAGTCACCAGACTCAGATGGACCAGGCTGGCACCTGCTTTGAGGCAGGGGTATGGACAAAATAGCCCTTGCTGATGGAGGGCTGCAGTAGTGAGTGCTTTGGGTACAGGAGGCTCTGAGGGCTGAGCACTATGGCTGTTGCCAACAGAGGGGGCTCCAGACCCTGGGTGATTCACTCGAACCTGTACTCTGAGGACCGAGAGGGGAGGGCAGCGAGAGAAGGGAGAAAGATGGAGAGCCAGTGCCATTTGAAACTGTCCCAGAGTGGCAGGATAGAAAGTCACCCTGCCTGTAGGAAGCTGTCCTCACTTAGTCCTTAGCAGCTGGGCCAGTGATGACCCTGGGTCACTGCCACCTCCAGTGCCCACGTCCGTCAAGGGCCACCCTTGACCTCTACAGTCTGTGCATCTCCCCCTCCTCTTTTCCTGACCTTTCCTTGGTAAAGACAGGGGGCAGTTGGGGTGGGGTGGGGTGGTGCGCAGGGACAGGGAGCAGCCAGGAAACAAAAGGAGAGTGATGAAGGAAGGCTGAGCCCTGGGGATGAGCTTCTTGCAAAACCCTGAGTTTCATTAAATATAGAAAGGTAGGATGAAAAAAATAATATTCACTCATTGTTACAGTTTCAAAGTCGGAAGCTAGCCTTGATTTCAAAGGACTTGTGTGTAATGCGATGCATGGCTTTTTCTTCTGTCTCTCTCTTTATAGGTAAGTGACATTCCATTGTACTCACCCTCAAGGCAAAGTTGGATGTTTTTAAAGTTGAAAAAAATGAGTGGAAAAAGAAACAGGGAAGGTGGGAAGAGGTGGAAGTCGAGGGTCGGTCGGCACAGGTAGGTGGTCGTTCAGTTTTCATTTTCTGTACAGATGCGTGGGGCTTCTCGGGCCTCTGTTTCTCTAGGGCTGGAGGTCCAGGACCTGGCCATGGTTTCTGAGGGAGTGACCCCTGCTCTTTGAAAGGGAGCTGTACCTGGTGGCTGTGCCATGGCTGGGGAAGCTTTCCTGCCTAAGTTGCAGGTCAGAAACTCTTTGGGGCTTCCTGTCCTAGGGCTGTGCAGTCATGCCATGCTGTGGGCAGGTGCTGGAAGAGTAGGAGACAGAATTCTGCGTCTAGAGAGACAGAATTGAAGCATTCTAGGGAGCAAACACTGGAACAGGGAAGGCTGATATTCCTTATGTGAAGGGATTGTGAACGGTGTGCACATTTCTGGACAAAAGAGAGATGGGTGGGGAAACAGATGTGGCACATCAAGAATCATCATTTCTTCTATTTTAAGGTCCGTTTAATTAATGTCCATGTACTTTTCTCTTCCTGCTTGGGCGCTGAGGCTGAAACTCTACTCATTGTCTTTAACATGAAGCAGAGCTGCTTTTTAAAGAACTGGGGGGTGCTGATCTGTCCTTGTGATAATCCCTGTGCCTCTTCCTGGACAGGTATGCATGCCGCAGGGGGCTCCTTGCTGCTCTGAAATCCCCCCCGCCTCTCCCTAAGAGAGCAGCGCAAGTGAGCTTTTGTTTTTTTCCCTGTAAATTACCAACAATCCACTGATATAACTGACCAATAGCTCCATGCCGCATGTGTTTGCTGCTTTTGAGAGAGGAAAAAGAGGCAGAAATGTAAAATATCCTACTTAACAGTCTGTAACTCTAGATTAAGAACTTAAAACTCAACTCTATACAAACATCTAGAATATGCAGTCCTATGCTGTCCAATTAGGAAAATAAAAAGAATTGAGTGGAGAATGGATCAGTAAAAAAGGGAGAGATGTAAAAATATAACTTCAAAATACCTCAAAAATCTCAGAGGAAGCAACTCATGCACAGAAAAGAGATGCATATGTGAACCTGAGAAAGTTTAGAAAAGGCAAAAATAGGAGAATTTGTTTTTAAAGTTGTCTAATTCAATTTCTTAAAATGTAGCAGACATGATAGCACAGGCCTGTAATTCCAGCACTCTGGGAGGCTGAGACAGGAGGATTACAAGTTTGAGCCCTGCCTGAGCAACTAGTGATTTGGTGAGACCCTGTTTCAAAATAAAAAGTAAAAAAGACTGGGGATATAGCTCCGTGGGAAGGCTCAGCTGTGTGTGTATGTAAATCCCCCTACACACATACACAAACACAAAATTAAATGCACATAACCTTTAAGTCATCTTTAAGTTTTTTTCTCACTATCAAAAGAAAAAATAAAAGGGAAAAAATTCAAAACTCGAATCTTTCCCCTAACCTGGGAAGGGTGTCATTGGATATAGAAAATTATCCAAGTTCTTTTTTCCTTATGTCATGTCCCAATCCTGTGGTCTTTTATTATATTTTCTTTAAAGACACCGTGACTACCATCACATTTCCCTGGCTGGAGACACACCTGGGAATAGATGTTGGTATTTGCCCTACATAATAAGGGAATGGAAGCTGCTTTCTCCTGGATCCAAGTCCAAGCTGGGGCTCCACAGCACTCACGCCTTGCTTTGCAAATGAAGAAATCCTGCAACCAGGAAATACTGTTAGAATCAGACCTGATGGGCCAATTAAAGCTGGGGCTGTGGCCACAGGGATGTCTGCAGCCTCTTTGTCACAATCAAGTTTGATTGTATCATTGGCTTAACAGGAACATTCAGGATATATATATATATATATATATATATATATATACACACACACACACACACACACATATATATATATATATATATATATATATATATCCACAGAATAAGAGGTACAGCACAATTTCTCCCTCTTTTTGATGCTGTGCTTTCTGCAGACAGGGAGAGTTGGCTGGATGGCAGGAGTAGGACCATACTATCCCTTACATTCCCCTTCCCCTGCCTCTTCAGCTCCCAGCACAGGCAAGGAGCCTAAGGAGCCTAAGGAGTCTCAGCTTATTATGATGGATGAAGTCAGTGTCTCAGAATTTCCTATTAATAAGGAGGTAACAGAGTATATGATAATTTTACAAGAAAATTTCCATGAAGCATATAAGTACATGGAATATATCTGAATAGTTTTGCCCCACTGTGATCCTCAGAATTGTGAGAATACAATTCTATTAGCACCTCCCTAACCAGCAACAGGTGCCCACACCACCGTGCCCTGTGGCCAGGAGCACCAGGGTGCAGTGTCTGCACAAGCATTCACAAGGCTTTCCCCCACACACTCATTTTTAGATGCATATCCACAGAGCTGTGGTTTTGTCCTTGAAAGGTGACTGAGGGCAGAGACACTTTGCAGAATCGGACCTGCCCTTGCAGTACTGGTTCCAGGGTGTCTGTATTGCCAATCTGTTCCTCATTCACCCGACACCTCTGCGTCACTGTATTTAACTTCTCAGCTTTGTGGCCCCGCACACAGGCTCTTTATTTCCTCAGAATCCACCCACCCATCCCTCTCCCTGCCCTGACCTAGCACCCCGGGGTACTGTTACTCATTCTGCTCCAGGATTGACTTCCTTTCTCCATTCCATGTCTGCAGAATGTCCAATGGCCTTCTTTGTCCCCTCTGCCTGTTGGCATCAGTCCCACCTGGAGCAAGAACCAGGCCATTGGTTGGCTGCTTCCTGGGGTCTGGCATCTTTAGGTTTGGGTGAGCAGCAGTGAATGTGAGCTGCTTTGTGTGCAGTAGCTTCTAGCAGAGGATGAAGTAAAGGAATATTCCATCTTCTACAGCAGCCAAGCTTCTGCCAGCCATGGGAAATTCTGCTTTAGGCCTAGTGAATTCCCACTCTTTGGGCAAGAGGAGTTCATTCTATTTCTCTAAAGCTCATCATAAGTGAGATTCAAACATCTTGCTAAATACCACACCCTTGTGTACACACATCTTCTTGGTTTCAGAACATCCTGTGGCATCAGTTTAATCCCCCTTTCCCAAACAAGACTGAGGCTTAAATTGGCCCAAGGTCACCTGTCCTTGAAGCTTGAATTTGAACTGGTGACTGTGTGACTATAACATCCAGGCTTTTCACAGTTTATACCTTTCCCAAGGTCTAGCACAGAAGAGCAAAGATCAAAAGGGAAGGAAATTGTCAGCCACTCTTGTCTTGCTCTTTTCTAGCTGTGCAAATCAACCAAACTCTTATGCATTCTGCAGAAGGGCTCTGGAGGATCCAGTATGAGTGGATAAAAATAACTGAACCCAGGTTTAGAAAAACTGAGTTTGAGGCCTTCATCTGCCATTAATTCACTGTGTCCCCTCAGGCAATTTAATTCTCTGAGCTTCTTACAGGATGACAAAGGCATACCAGTGTAATATTTCATAAGCCAAACCAGAGACCAAATAATAGAACAATACTGCTAAAAGGATGCTCTAATGATATGTATCATTACCTGGTAAATTCCTGCTTACTCTGGGCCTCCAAATCCCTAAATCTAGCCCCTCATTCTTCTGATGAAGTCTAGAATTTTTGCCAAAGTAAGGAACAGTTCTTGGCAGCTTTCTGAGTCTTCACTTCCTTTCAATACCAGGCCTAGTGGAGAGCAAAATTAGCCTGCCAATCACTCAGAAACGTGTGGGCCCAGGAAATTAAATTCCCCCTCTCTCCAGCTGTCTATCCCCCAGTGCCAGGTACCAAATGAATATGCTTGCTACACAGTTCTGTTCCGAGTCTCTCCTTCCTATACATTAATTTGATCATTTTAGGGAAATAAACCAAGTAGATTTGAGGTACAGCTCATTATCCCAAAATCAAAAGGTCAGAGAGTGCAGTTAGTAAGATGTCCCCTGCTCTATGTCATCACGATGTTAGATTTCAACATTTTCTTTTTCCAGCAATGTTTAAAGCCATCCTGTTAGATATGTTGCCTTCCTTGAATGATATAAAGAAGAGAAATGTGTGGCTCAGGGACGTTAAGAAAGGAGCCAGGACCACTCAGCACAGCCTGGGAGTAGCTGACCTTGACTCCCATATCAATGCCCTTCAGGCCTCTGTTCAGCATCAGAGACAGAGCCCTGTGGCCGCCTCTCATGTCCCTCAGGGGAGGCAGGTGCATCTCCGAAGAGTGACACCTGGTCAGGACTGTGCTGTCTTCCCTGGCCTTTTCGTACCTCCTCTCTGGAGCGTGTCTTCTTAAGCCTCACATTTCCCCAACTGTTCCAAGTGAAGAGCCTTGTGTACAGCAGGGTGAGAGATGTCTGGGTCCACAGGGACTGCAGTGACGTGGAAAACCAAGTGGGGGTTCTTTGGTAAGCGGAGGGAAATGCTCTGACATTGTGTCTTTCCAAACTTTGTATCCTGATGCCCAAACCCTGAGCGCTTCAGAGGGTGACTACAAGAGGCAATCACGGGACAGAGGTCAGAGCTTGTGTCCTTGTAGGTGGGACTGGGACACAGAGCATAGAAAGCCCAGTGAGGTCCCATGGGGAAGGGGACCTCTCTTGAGCTAGGTCGGAGGCTTCAAGAGAAACTATCCCTGCCCACAAATTCTTTTGGATTTCCAGCCTCTAGAGCTGTGAGAAACGAATTCCAGTTGTATCAGTGTTGGTGTTTTGTACGGCAGTCCCAGGAAATGAATGCAGTCCCCAGAAGAGATCGTTGAGTCAGCCCCAGGGTCTGGGCATAAGTAAGCTCTCTCATTCGCCCTGGAGAGAAGCCAAGCTTGCAAGTCACCTCTCTATTTTCTTATTTTTGTTGACCTTTGGCAAGTTTATCTTCAATGTCCTCATCTGTACAATGGGTATGAAGTATCTCTCACTATTGTTCAGGAAATTAATTGAAATAATGACCAATAGATATTTTAACACACACAGTACTCAACAAGTTCTTTCATTCTTGCATTTCTCTTAACAGCCATGAACCAGATGTAAACTAGCTGTTGCAGGATAATCTGTAGTTTACTCTAGGATTTGTGCTAAATATTCACCAAGATCATCTTATTTTGTCCACCAGGCCTTGTTCTCTCATTAATTGAAGACTGTTCTTAGGACTGCATTCCTAGGAATGTTGAATTCCTCCCCCGATAGATCAAGGGATCGAGTGAGGGTTATGTGCCCCTACCGGGGACCACCCAGACCCTTCCCTCTCCGCCCATGCAAAATGCACCAGAGGCTCACACCCCACCCAGGCTTACACTCACCGGCACATTTTCAGAGCGCACTTCCATTTACATGGACTTGCTGGTGCTCTCGCTCCAGTATTCACTTTGTGGAAGAGAAGTCCATTCACTGGTCACCAATATGAACTGTTCCATAAACACATGAGACAGGGCGGAGGCTGGGGCCGCTGTTCTACCTCATCCTGTCCTCCTCTGCCTGGAGCATGCTGTGGGAAGTGGAGGAAGTCCTGGCTCTGACGTCTTCCAGGGCAAGGAGCCCACAGTATCCAGGCAGAGGCTCGTGAAAGCCGGGAAACCCTGGTGAAAGGCAAAAGATTTATACAAGCTGAAGAGAAACCAGAGTATGAAGCCCTGGTAACCTTCCCATTGTGCGTGTGCTAATGACAGGTCCTTGGCGTCTATATGCAAAGCAGACAGAATTAGTGTGAAGCAGACGCCAGAACCCTAGGACAGAGCCTCGCTGAGATCCAGGATGGTCACCGTAGGAGACTCAGTGACTTGTGCAAGGCCCGGCAACCCATAGTGAAGAGGCAGGACTGGCTCCTGTGGTGATTTTCCTCAGATCCTGGGCAGCTGCAGACACAGATGGGCTTATGTCTTGAATCCCCAGTGTGAAGAACTCTCAGAACACTGCACACATAACACATACACAGCAGCCGTTACTTCCAGGGTTACTCCGACCCTCCTAAGGAAGAAGCTGAAGTAGGACAATGTCTTAGTTTCATGCTTCCATTGCAGAACATGAGTGTTTCATTTTTAAAAAGAGAAATGCATTCCTTACAGTTCTGGAGACCAGGAAGTCCAAGATGAGCATCACGTAATGGACTGCTCCCTGCTACGTCACCCCATTGCGGAAAGCATCCCCTAGACAAGTGTAGGCTTGCAAGCAAGGTCTCAGGCTCACCTTTTTGGTCACTGTTTTAAAAAAAAAAACCTTTCCACCAATCTTTCAGTAACCACATCAACCCATTCATCCCAAATACGTCATCATGGCCTAGTTATTTTTTAAAGGCTCAATCTCCTAACGCTATTGCATGAGAATTGTGGGGGACACATTCAACTCTCAACCAGCACTTGAGAGTTGCACATAAAAATGAAAGTGGATTACATATTAGGAGGCCAAACCTCGCCACAGCAGCTCCCGCCACTTGCAGCTCTGAGTTGAGGTAGGACAGTGCCCCAGGTTCTCCAGTGTCCTCCAAGCCTTTCCCTGTGGGGCAGCAGCGAGGTGAAACCATAATGAAGTCAAAGTCAAGACTGGAGAGGACTAATTTTCCCCTTTGTAATCCCCAATTTCAGACAAACATGGGGCCCAGAAGTGAGTGAGGGAATTAAATTAGCGAACACAATTTCTACTGTCACTGAACTCTGACTAATGAGTCTATTTCTGGGTAGTAAGAAGGGGCAGGAAGGACAAGGCAGGGTAATGAATTAGTGGCCCGGAACCTCGTTAGTCAGAATAATCTTTCCACGAAAGATAAATGATGCAAACATTAATTATAAAGCCAGGGTGGAAATGCATCCCATTATTTGGCTTCCGAGGAAATCTATCCCAGCTATTATGAGGCATCTCAGACAACAACAATGACAATAAGGTAACATCTTAGTGCAGACCCCAACCCCGAGGGAGACTGCTGCTCCGGTGACGGCTGGGGATGGGGATGCTGCGGCCCAGCTCTGCTTCCTAATGGGGCTCACACCAGAAAGGCCAGCTCTTTAGGCCTGCAGGTCACTGTCTCTCTTGCTGGCCCATTCAGAGCCACCCACTGTAATCACTAAGACCAGGTTGAGGCTAAAGGTTCAGTGAGAACATTCTCCCCGTCAAAGAGGCGACAGAAGAAAAAAGCAAGGCCAAAACTTTTGCAAGAAACTAGCATCTTAAAAGGGGGGTGTCTTCGTTATTTTTCCTCGTTGCTGAGACAAAATACCCAACACCCAAAATGAAGGAAAGAAAAGCTTATTTAGCTTACAGTTTGTGGAGGTTTCAGTCCATACTTGGCTAGTTCTGAGGCAGAGTGGCACATGGCAGAGGGCAAACTGTTCATGGCAGCAGAGCACAGCAAAACAACCAGCAGAAGGGAGAAATGGCTGCAAGCAGCCTCTTCTCTTCCCTTACATTGTGAACAGCCTACCCCCACCCAGGGGGCATGTAGCTCTCACACAATCTCCATGCCCTCCTCTTCCACAGGCTCAGGATGTGTACAAAGTAAGCACCCTGGCTTCCTGCTGAATCACCCAGCCAGACCTCTATACTCTCCAAGTTGACACAATGTATCAACCATAACAGGGGGGCACAGATCAAAACCACGGAAGAAATAGATGAAGAGGTCAGGCTCTGGAAGCAGCCAGGTTTGATGCTGGCTCTTTGTGTTCGGGACGCTCCTTGGTCCTTTTCAACATGTAAGAGTGGCTGTGATGCGGCATCCGGTTAAAGCGTTGTTTGTGAGCAGTGGGTGAGGCTGCACATGAAGTGACTTGGCACCTATTAGAGGGTCAATGGAGCCCTTTCCGAATTGCGGTGCTAACAGAGCTGGAAGCCAGGGAGGAGCTCAAGGCGGTTCCCATTTGTCCCACTGGCCCATAGGTCCCAGGGCCCTTCAGGGGCAGGTGTGAGTCCCTCAGCCTTCTGTCTCCAGGCGCAAGGAAGACTTTGTCATCTCAGGCTACTTTTGCCCTCCGGAATTTTGGCTACAAACGAGAAGTCGAGAAGTCGGTGGAGAAAGCTGAATCAGTAGGAAGAAATGTGGCTGATCTGTGTGTAGCTCAGTGGTACAGTGCTTGCTTAAAAGATGCCATGGCCTGAGGTAGACCCAGCATGGGGTGAGGGAGGGGAGGGAGGGAGGGAAGGAGGAAAGAAGGAAGGAAAGGAGGTGGGGGATGAAAAGAAATGTGGTTGCTGGAACAGGTCCTCTGGATGGTAAAAAAAACCGTGGAAATTAAAAACTATGAAAAGTCCTTTGCAGTGGTGTAAGGAACTTGCCTGGCTTATGGCTCCGAGGGTCCGGGCCACCAACCAGTCTGAGAAATATCTGCCAAAGGGAGAGGAGTTTGCACCATGGACACTGAAACTGTCCTGCCTCCTTCCACCCGGCATCCTCCGGTTGAAGTGGAGGCTGGGGCTGCCTTTGTTTTTAGGGCTTTGTTATTATCTGACTGGCAATGCTTGGTAATGAGAGAAGAGAAAAAACAATTAATTGGAAATGAATTTTAATTGTCTCTGACTCCTCATTTGTACGCTATTAAAATGAGTTTCCTATTAAGCTATCACGTTGGGCTGCCTCCAAGAGAGCAGAAGGCCCCCGAAAGTGCCCTTCACTTCACTTCCAGCCTCTGTCACAGCCTGGGCTCTTTGTGCAAAAACAGGGATTGCGGGTTTTATGCAGAAAAGACCAAATGCTGAAAAACAAACCTTGCTGTTAACATCTTGTCTTTCTTTCTTTCTTTCTTTCTTTCTTTCTTTCTTTCTTTCTTTCTTTCTTTCTACTCAAGACAAATATACTCACGTGTTGATAATTCTGTGGCCATGCCTTCTTTCATTTGTAAGTGCTATAGGAAAGTTGCTCAGGAATGGGGCCAGTGAGCTCAAGATGCTCCTGTCAGCTGGCCCCTGTCTACCTAGACTGGAGGGTCCCTGCGGGGCTGGGCAGGAACAAAAGAACAAAGAGGTCCTGGCAGGAAGAAAATGGGTGGGAGGGATGGAGAAGGGCAGCCAGGCCAGCTCTCACTGTCCTCCCCACCTGCCCCTCTGTTCAGTGGGCAACACTGCCATCCTTGTCACAGGCGGCAGGGCGGGCCACAGCTCTAAGAGGGCTTGGGGTCCTGGGTAGCTCCTCCACCCGCTCCTGTGCATTTTGACACAAAAGATTCTCAAAGTTCAGGGCCTGGGGATCCCGTGCCCCAGGACCACAGCCCCAGCCCCTTCTGGCTGACTTGCCTGGCCTCCTGTCCACACTTACTCTTATACCTGCCTCCCTCCTCTCCCCCTCCCTCTCCGCCATGCTTTTCTGAGCTTTCCTCCCAACTCCTGCCTTTTTGCAAAAGAGCCTGAACTCCTCCACAGCAGTCAGATCAGGAATTTGTTAGGTGGTTCCTGTCTTCCTGCCTTTCCAGGTAAACCCTGCACTCAGCAACTTTGGCTGGAGGATGGGACCATTTCCACCGCCTCAGGGCAAAGGCACCATCAGCCTGGAAGCCCGCCCCACCCCTTAGCTCCCTGTGATGCATCTGGCTCCCTCTCCTTCCCTAGGCCTATCAGGCACAATTTATTTATAGAGGACCAGCAACACCTGTCTCCTGCCATCTAAATTACCTGCACCTTCAGGGGGATCTGCACAGTGTGCTGCTTAAACCGGCTTTACTAGTTCTTGGCTTACGGAGAGCACAGCTGAACGGATGCTGGTTGTAGGTCTGCTAGGACCCAGCCATGTCCCTCATCCTGCCCTCACAGCCACGCTGCACTGGGCATTTCTGTGAGTCCACAGCAGCGGCAAATGACTTGGAGTCCCATGAGAACAGCCACGAGTCAGCAGTGTAAGAAGCTGGAGCCTTGGGCACACTTGCAGGTCAGCAAAGATCAAGCGAGTCCAATCACAGTAGCTGATCAAAGAGATGAGGACAGCAAAATGGCAGCGGAGACGATGCTACTCCCTGACTTGGGGGCTGCGGCCCCTCCGGAGTTCACATCAAAGTTTGGGGGCTCCAGAATTTGGCACCTTGTGACAGCAGCAGGTCTCAGCTCAGGAATAAAGAAGCCCTTTTCCCAGGCTCAATCTCAGGATCCTACCTGTGTCCGCAGAGCCCTGCCTGCTCCTGCCAAGGCCCTTCCCTCTTTTTTTCTCTCACTAAACCAATTGCCTCCAGAGTGGACTGGACCCCACAGCAAGCATCCTAGGTGACAGGCAGTGGGCAGAGGGGTAGGAGCAAGGTAGACTGTGGCAACCTCTCTGTCAGCCCCAGCAGGCCGGGAAGAGGATGCTGGGCCCTGCCCATGGGGAGGCCTCACAGTAGGGCACACAGGCCCAGCCCTCTAGAGACAAAACTGCAAGGTCCATCAGCTGGGATGGGTGAGGTCACAAGGGTAGTGACACACAAGCAGAAGCACATCTCAGGGTCAACTCTGAGGCTACTTTGCCGTGAACTAGTTGGCTCCCAAACTTGCGAGCTCCACAGGCACCACGTGCCCAGAGAGCTCCCATCCCTTCTGCGACCATCTTCCTGGCATTCTGTTCCCACACTCCATCCTTCCTGAGCAGGTGACAAAGCCCCAGAAGGGGACAAGGCCTTTCTGCCAGGTGCACCAGGAGAGTGCCTGCCAGGCTACAGGTCCAGAGCAAGGGAGCTGCTCTCGGCCCTATTTCCCTCTATGTGGCTATGAGGATTGTGTGTGTCTTTCTTCTGGTGCCCTTATTGTCCTGGCCACTGCAGACTTCTGTTTAAATGGGCAAGGCCTTCTCTGAAATAAGACTCTTCAATTTTGACAGGATGCGGGCTGGGGTGCAAGCTCACCACTCCAGTTAACCCCCTCATAGTTATCTCTCCAGAAGGGCTCTTCGTGCATACCAGGAGCCATGTTGCTCAAATGTGTTCCAGCTATGGATCCTACAGTACCCATCCATGTGGTGCCTCGTGGGGCAGGAGGACACCCCAGCCACAGAGAGGAGTTTGCGTTTGGCCCCTGAGGCTCCAGAATGTTGACGTCAGACTCTGATGGGTTGGAAAGCAACACAGGGAAGAGGTTGAGGAGAAGATCGTCTAAGGGAGATAACTGACTTTGGAAATGCTATGTCTAAGCTGGAGGAAGAAAACAAGTGAAAATATGTTATTTTACAACCTTGATGCTCCTGACCTCATTGAAAATAGATATAGTGTAGACAAGCAGGTAGATGAGAGGGTCCTTGCGTGGGGTACTAGCGCCCTCTTATGGCCAGGAGAAATATAGCGGCCTCTGCGTCTTTTCTTCCAGACAAGTAGGAGCTGGCAGAAGGGCTGGACACTGCTGGGATCCAGACTGGAAGGCGCAGTCGAGCAAACTGAGAAGGGGCAAAGGTCCCAGATGTCTCCCTTCTTGATGCAGCACACTCCTGCCCCCCGAGAATCGCTGTGGTAGGAATAAAGCTCAACCCTGAAGCTCAGTTTAGTCTTCATGCTGCATCCACAGTGCATGCTTTGTGCGCCTCAGCTTCATTGCCGGGAGGATGTCTTGTTTCATCACCTGCAGGGATGTGGGAACAGCCAGAGCTGGCCACCTGCAGGCACTGCGGTGGTGGAGACTCACTCTGCATGGCGTTGTTTCGTGTCATTTGAATCATTTAGGGCTGCTGTTGTTTCTCTAGCCTCAGTGAATCTGGTGCTGGCTCTGTGAAGCAGAGCCTGCCCTTTGGTTCTTATGTGCAGTTACAGGAACATCGCCACTGTTACTCACAAGCACCATTTCCTGTCGTTTGCCTGTGATTCTGCCTCCCTGAGTCTCAGGGATAAAGATCTCCCCTGGAGAAATGCAAGTCACCGGGCCCTGACACTCACCGCACCCCAGGACAGGCTGCCACAGGAAGTTTGCCTGCACACAGCCCTGAGCTCTGGAGCAGGGGTCAAAACATGGGGTTCACAGGGCTGCATGGTATTCTATGCCCCGTTGCAGCCAGATCCTACGCCACTCACTGCTGCAGCAGAAAGCCCTCCCAGTGCCGGGAATGCCCCAAGGTGCTGTTTTCAGCAGGCGTCCCTCTGTGTACAGAGGCAGCCCATGGTCTTTTGAGAGAGCACAGGTGAACAGCCTCAGCGGGTCCCAGGCCCCTCCCTCCTGGGCGTGGCCGGACCTCTGTCTCCAGATCTCTGTGTTCCTTCCTGTGTGTGACTAAGAGAGTCATTTATCTTTCCGACACAAACCCTTGGGATATCTCTGTTTAGCAAGACAGCAATCTCAGGCAGCCACACTGTTTTATTAAGTGTATTAAACAGCCAAGAAGCTCATCTGGTGGCCACTTTGTCGACTGGTTATCTTGGCTGTATCCCAATATATCATGGGTTGTTTTCCCAACACATTTTAAAATTCTCATTACTGGCTGTGATGTGATTTCATTGGCATTCTTATTATAATTCATATGTATCATACATACTATAATCGAGACCAGACTTTTGCCAAATGCACGATGACAGCCCTTTCAGAAGTGTGGCCGTGTGTATAATAACGTTGCATGCTGAGTGCCTACCGTGGCCTTTGGTTTCTCCATGTCTCCTGACAGCCCTAGAGGCCAGATAGTAGAGTACTATCTCGTTTTTGCAGCCAGAGATCCTGAGGCTCAAGGAGGCTAAGTGGTTTTCTCAGGTTGTCATAGCTACCAAATCCTACAGGGACACCTGTATATGTGCATACGTATACATACGTGTACAAGAGCACATGTGCATATATACATGCACTCATACATGTGCTCAAGTGTGTCTGTGTGAGTGTGAACCTGCCTGCGCGTCCTTGTGCTCACAGCAAGGACACCAATCCATCCCCGGCCCTGACTCCAAAGCCCGTGTAGTTTTCACTGCAGGGCCCATACCTCTGCCGAAGCTCTGTGTGGGACCCTCTGAGGCCGGGATCGTCTGTCTGCATCCTCTCCTCCGTCGTAGACTTTCAGTCACTTACAGCAGCATAGCGGGGTCTATACATGAGCTGACAGACCTCTCCTTGGCACTGCTTCAGGGGCAAGAACCCGGGTTCAGAGCATGTTCTATGGGGTCCTTTTTCTGCTCTAATATTTAGTGCTGGAGGGACAAGCAGGCAGACTAAACTACTTGGAACAATGGGTTGACTCTGAAGCGTAACAGGGCACATCTGCTTGTTTTGAGAGGACTGACAGCCAAGTTTTGAAAGGGCCGCCTTGAAATTTTACACATCTTTCCCTTCTGGAGAATTTAATTTGTTTACAAGGGACTAGTAGAAAGCTCAGAGGTTCATTATGCCTTTAAAATATGTCAACCCATGGGAGAGGGGTGTTCTGAATTACTCAAGTACTATTTGGTGGTTTAAGAAAATGAGTTGTTTTACATAACTGCATGAAGTAAGCCAAGAAAAATGGGTAGAAGTTATTTGGGAACAATTAATTCAATGTAAAATGAATTTTAACTACCTGAGGTGTCCCTTCAAGGAATGAGCTGCTTTGTGGATTTTAGCACTGGGAGAATGCATGTGTATGCGTGTGCATGAGCAAATATGTGCAATGTGCCTGTGAGTACAACCGCACTGTGTGTGCATATACACGTGCACTCACGCGTGTGTTCAGGTGTGCATGTGTGAGTGTGAGCCTGAATGCTTGTCTCTGTGCTCACAGCAATGCCACCAGTAAGAGATAGAAGCGTTAGCCCCACGACAGGGTGACCCCACCAGTTATCATAGAGATTCATTTGCCCAAAACATCTGCCTGGTACCTTGGCTTTTAAAATTTCCAAACCTTACAGCAACAATAGCACATAGAACGGCTTTCGCTCAGGCTTACCCTGTGTCTCCTACAAAGCTGGCATCGTTATACAGCCACCATGGGGGGATTCAGGAAATCTCACTCCACTCCGAGCCCTGCTAGTACCTCACACGCAGTCTGTACTCAGTCTCCTCCCCTTCTTGCAATAATGTCCTGTGTTATATGTGCTCCGGGTCGCTGACCTGACCACTTAGCTGCCTTCGGTTGCCAAATCTTTTTAGATGTCTTTGGTCGGGAACAGCTCAGCAGCCTTTGTCTTTCCGACACTGACTAGACAGAGCCCTGTGGTGCTGAGCGCTTCCCATGCTGCTCAGATCACCGCGCAGCCCTGTGCCTGCACTTAGGAAGGGATGACTGGGACGGATGGAATAGGACGGAACCTGGGGATTGGGGTCCCGGTCCTCTGATCCCAAACTAAGGAGAGCATGGCTTACAGGGGAGGCCGCCTGGGCCTGGCTTGAGAGGCCCCAGGTTTGACTTCTGTTCTGCCCCCGGAGTTTGCATTGCCTGCCCGCTTCCCGCTTCCTTGTTCCTGCAATGAGGCCCTCTAGTGGCAATAATGAGAACTGAGTGGCGCGCTACAGATAAAAGAGCTCAGTAACATGCAATATATTACTCTTTATTATTAATATCTCAGCAAGGCACCCTGAAGCTAGAATAGCAGAATGAGATGGAAAACTTTTTAAAAGAAAATAAAAACTACAGAGAAACCTAGGGGCCCTTTTCCTTCAGGATCAAATGCGCCTCGCTCCCCGCCTGCTTCCAAAGGCTGCACCTCAAGAGAGGCCAGAGCTCATCTAGCATCCTCACCGGATCACCTGCTTCTGCGAGGGAGCCGGCGTCCTCCTGATAAGGGCAGACGTCCCTGTAATCTCTGTTAAGACCCAGAGAGTTTTAGAGTTGTGGTTACACAGAGTCACACCGGCAGGGAGGGCCAGAATAAAGAAACAAGTGTACAAGCCCCTGCAGAGCCCTGGGCGGGGCCCTGGCTGTGCGCTCCCCAGTCTTCCTAAGCTGTCGGCGGTGCCAGTGACATGGAGACCTGTGACACCCAGGGGTCCTACTCTGCTGTCAGGGAGTATATTTAGATCCGTAAATCATCCCTTCTCTTTAGATGGGCCCTCCCGGCTTCACTGGCATGGAGATGTATGCTAATGAGCACTGCTTCCACACTGCACCTGCTAACCTTCTCCATTTTATTTATTTATTGACTTGGTAAAGCAGGTGAGGCTGGAGACCACCATGGAATGAACAAGCATCGTAGCTTCCCAGGGCTCCGGGCGACAAGTGCCTGTCTGACTGTTCCCTGCCCAGGCCCAGGCCTGGAAGTGGGGAGGCAGAGGACCCAGGTGCACTCATCATGTGTGACTGATGCCCTGGTGTCTTTCTGAGGAGCACACCCTGGGCACTGCCCTTTGTTCTCAACAGGTTGTGACAGGCCTGGGTGGAAGGGCTGTCTGCTGTCTGTGCAGCAGCTCAAGCCCTTTGAAAGGCCAGGGCACGGCCCACATGAGGACCAGTACGAGTGGGCAGCATTCTGGCCCCAGCATCTCTCTCCTATCTCAACGGACACAGTCTCAAAGGAACTCTCTTCCCCCTCTGTACTCTGCCTCACACTGGAACTTCGTTCCTGCAGGGAGGTCCTGGCTGATGGCCTTGGGATTTTCAGACATGCTGCTGTCTCCATGTCTCTTCATATCACCGGGTTTCCTCCCTCCCCTTCTATCCCATTCCTCCCTTCCTGGCTCTTCCACTAGGAAGAGCCCGTGGGTCATCTGTTTCTTTTCCAGCTTGGGGCAGAGGCTGTCACTGGCTCTGTCCCCTGCTTTCTATTACTGATCCTGTTGTCTCAGGACCTGTGCTTCCCTACCAAGAGGAAGCTGACTGGGGTAAGTCCTGCGCGTTGTTGCGTGAAAGGTGCACAACTGCAGGCCCAGGACTACCTTTGCGCGGTAAGGCCCATCTTGTTGCACTCTGCCTTCTCTCATGCTTTTTGCTCAAGTTGTGACAGCCGTCATGGTGTACAACTGCTTTCTAAGTGGGAAATATCTCACTTTTGAGAAGTGCTCACGCGGAATGGCCATTTAGGGCACAGTCCCTGGAACCACAGCTAGGTACTCCACGGTCTTCTCATGAAGGAGAGTCAATGCCATCTTGTCAAGTTCAGGCGTATTCCACCTCTCACAGGGGACATCCCTCCCAGGTTCTTCACCTCAGTCTTCTTGGGTCTAGATGGTTCCTCTTGCTCAAAGTCAGAGAATGAAGTTTTATGCTTAAAAGGAGAAAAGAATAATGGAAGAGAAGTAGAATCCAAGCCATATCATGTCAAGGTCTTTCATCCTGCCTGCCGAGTCCAGTCTCTTCAGGTGGCTTCTTAGAGTAGTCAGGGGAGAAAGACTTCAAAGCCTAGTCTGGGTTCAGCAGTCTAGGTGGCTGTGATTGATTAGTCATGCCTACCATGGTCAGGGACAGAGGAGGTCTGGCACTTTGCTTCCTGCAAGGCTCTGCCCACACTCTTTCTCTTACTTGCTCCAAATTTCTCCCATTCCTTTCTGACAGCTGCTGTGTCTTTGTTTCCCCTGCTAAAATAATAACTGGCAATGCTACAGCATTCACATCCCCTGAAATTCCACAAAAATACAAAGTCTGTGTCTCACCACAGATGTGCTAACTTAGAAGCTCTTAGAGCTGAGCCCTGTGGGTCACCCAAGTGTGGGCTAACATGAACCACTGCATTAGGACACATAAGGGACATGCAGGCCACATCAGAAAAAGCTAGCTCTTTACCCAGTTCTTACACCCAGTTCTTTTTTTAAAAAAACAAAGTCATTGGAAGGTGAATCGACTGGTTTAGGATTCTCTGGGTGAAGTGGCTTGAGAAGGACCTATATTTTATAGCAATATTCAGCAGCAGATTTTATCGAGTTTCAGTAAATCCCTCCCGGACAGCGGAGGATGAAGCTCTGTAGGTGACTTCGCGACATGAACTCAGATGGAGACGCTGCTGCAAGGCTGACCTTCCATCTCTCTCCGGGATTTACGCCTCCGACTCCATCACCACTTGCACTTGGCCTTCCCTTCCTGGCTGCGCCTGCTCAGGGAACTGGTGTTGGAGAGTTCACTGAACTCACACAGAGAAAACGACCATGGGGCTGTGAGACTGAAAGGATGCCCAACGACAGGAACACGTGTGTGCTTACATGTGCATCTCTGTGTTGTGTGTACTGAGGCGTATGCACTATGTCTCTTTCACTGGGTGTCTCTCATGTCTCTGTGTGTGTGTCTGTGGGTGCATCTGTGCTAATCCACACTTGTGCATGTCTGTCTGTGTGCCTGTGCACGTGTGTCTGTGAGTGTGGCTGTCTGGATAGAAGTGTGACGCTCTTATATGCAATTGTGTGTATGTCTGTTTGGGCACCTGTGTATTTGTCTGTGCCCATCTCTTTGCTTGTGTGTGTGTGTGTGTGTGTGTGTGTGTGTGTGTATGTGTGAGTGTGTGTGTGTGAGTATGTGGGTGTCTGAGTGTGTCTGTCTCTTTGGATGTTTCTGTGTACCTCTTTCTATGTATGCTGTGCACTGTGTGTGCGCGTCTGTGCATGTGTTGTGTGGCTGAGTCTTTATGTGTCTGTCTCTTCAGGAGTATCTGTGCGTGTCTCTGTATGAGTCAGTGTACATGTGTGTCTCTTTGTGTGCATGTGTGTGCCCATAAGGTCCCTTCCCAGTTCTCTGACCAGGGAATGGAGGTCAGAGTGAGTCAGCAGGAACAGTCTGAGCTCCCCCAGCTCCCCATTCATTGGAGATCTCCACAGAGCACACCCAGGCCCCTAGTCTGGGAACTGCCAGGGGTGCACGGGCCATTGCAGCAGGGCAGAGACGCTGGGCCCAAGGCCTCCGTTTCCTCCCCAGAGTCTGACCTTCTTCCCTATTGGATATATTTCCAGATTCTCCCGATCTCACCTGAGAGACAGGCAAACACTGTGCTCTAAGGTTGCTGTAAGGACTTAGAACCTCTTACACAAAATAGCAACCTCCAGCTAAGACCTCGAGGGGCTCTGCAAGCCGAGGGGAGTCCCTTGGCCGCTGCAGGCAGTTTTGGCTCAGGGTTGTCTTGCTGCTCTCTCCTGCCCCCCAGCCCGCCACGCTGCACTGCGCCTCCTGGTGGTCAGTGAGCACACTGCAAGCTCAGATTTGCCCGGTGCCCTAGATACCTACAAAAGACAGATGCCTGGTCTGCGGAGGTCTGAGAGCCCTGCCTTTCCCTTCCAGCTCTTCCTTCACCTGCTGTTTTGGTTTGACCCCTTCTGACTGCTGGTTTCAAAGAGAGGGCAGAACCCAGCAGCCCACGCCTGGCCAGGCCAGCTCTGTCCCAGGGGTCTGTGCACCTAGCACTTTTACCCACTGGCCCGAACTGTAGCGAAGCAGAATGAGCTTTGAAGCAGATGAACAACATGGAAGCCCCAACAGCACTTTCCCCACCTCCATCTCCTTCTGACACACATCCACTGGTCTGTGGGCTCATGCAGTTCTCCAGAAATTCTGTTAGTGCAAAGGCCCTCCCACACTCGTGTGCACAGCTCCTGTTCCTCGTGATCACTGAACTCGCCTTGGATCTTACAGCTTCCTTTCCTTACTGCAGAGCCACCGAGGGTCTGCACGTTTTACTCCTAATCAAAAGAAGGCTGCTAACAACACTGCCTCTGGCGGAGCCCTCTCTCCATGCTTGAGCAGCTCCCAGGACATGTCCCTGTCTGTGTACCTCAGAGGACCGGAACGGGACGGAGGGTAGATCTGTCGCTCATGCTGACTGGCTACCACTCAGGGTGCATGGGAGGCCACGAAGACTCTGCCGTCGGCTCTGCTTTGAGGTCTTCCTCCCAGGCAGTGGCAGAAAAGGCTCCAGACTACCTGTTGAGAGGGGCTTGTGAACAGACTGGGGTGCCGTGGAGAAGCCTCACCATGGTGTTAGTGGGACCTAATCTCATATGGCAGGGTGGGCTTGTAGTTACAGAAGTATACCCTGGCCAGGATGTGTAGATGCCATGGGCCATCTGGAGTACAAATGGCCATGGAGGGACCCTGTTCTGTGCTGGCTTCATGTTTGCAGTTTTGAAATTGCAGGGTGATGACAAGAGTAGGCAGCTGACGTTTTAGAGGAAGATCTCCTGAGGGGATGAATGGCTTGGCTCTTTCTGTTGTGAGAACTGATGGTTTTCCAGGCTGGCTCCCCCTAGACGGTCTCTAATTTGGCACCATGTTGGTTGTAAGGACAGAGTCCCCTGGGAAAACAGGGTGTGTAGAGTTTACAGAGGACATGGGGAGACAAGAAGGAGTGAGAGGCCCTGGTAACAGAACTGCAATCCCCCTGGGCTCATAGCATAACTACTACTCTATCTCTTGTGAGATAGGGCATTCTATGTAACTTCATCCAACTTCATTTCTTCCATCAGTAATGCCTTGATAGTCATCTCCAGGTTCTGCTGGGAGAATTAAATGTGCTCCTGTGTGTGGCACACTGGGTGCAGAGCAGGCCAGAGACACCATCGTGTTGGTGACCATGGTGCCAACACGAAGACAAGGCCCATGATGGCACCTTTCTTCAGCAGGGCCAACCTTTCCAGAGTGGTCAGGAAGGATCTTTCAGACTGCGTGATGTGATGTGCCTGAGACTGTAATGTCTGTCCATCTCCACTTGCCACCTAGAACCCACAGGCAGGCAGCTCCCCCATGCTGTCATGGCCATTGCAGCTGCCGCTCCCTGCCTGGCACTCTTGCCTCCCCAGCATCCTGGGTAACTGGCACCATTGCCTGGCTTCAGCATCTACAGTGTGGGGAAGAAGGCTGGCCACTCAGCTGTCCTGGTGGCCCCCTGCTGCTGCTTGCTCTCTTCTTCCCTCTGTAGGTTCCCTTTGCAAAGGGGTACAACTGTGGGGCAGCAGGTGAGGAGTCCGGAGCTTGTCTGGGCGCTGGTGGGAGGCTGTGTGGTTTCCCAGGGGTGAGCATGTCACCTACTTCCCTGAGTCCCTTCCCTCCTATCTCTGGACTCTCTTTCCCCAGCAATGAGAGCAGGAGGAGGTCTGGAGGTGGCACAGTGCAAATCCCAGCTGGGGCAGTCACCTGAAGACATGGTGTCCCTGGCTGTGTTGGGGACAGTGACCCCCCCCACCTTACCCCACCCTGATGTTGATACTGACCAGAGGTAAGAGAGAGGACCAGGATGTGGCTGGGGCTCCAGGATGACCGAGCATCTCACCCAAGGTTAAGAGAGAGCAGAGGACAGCCTTCTCAGGGGCCAAAGAGGAAGCCGTTTAGGTGAGAGGTTCCACCCAATAAATCTTTCTGGCCAGCACAAGGCAAGGGTGCGCTTCCTGCAGGAACCCAGGACTCCTTCATGAGGAGAGGTAGCCACTCCCTTCCAGCAGTGAGGCACTGGCCAAGCTCTGGATATCTTGACAGGAGCAGCTGGCAGGCAGGATGGGCTTGTCTCACCTACCTCAGTCTTTAGACACGGATCCTGAGGCTGTGCACAGTGAGACACATCTGGGCACAGACAGAGGGCAAACTGGGCTAGTGGGCTGGTGGCTCTGTGAGCTCCCAGTGCCAGCAGGATGGTGGCATCTGTCCCAATGCCAGGAACTGCCTCACTCATCATCTCCTGTTCTCCTCTGTTGATTCTGTCACACACTTATCTCTGGCTCCCAGCTGCCTCTCTCAGACATGGAGACACTGGCCACAGTGCCTTTGCACTCACTGTTTTCTGCTTGCAGGGCCCCATCCTGTGATACCCAGTAGATGCTTCCCTCAAGTCACAAAGCTCCTTATCAGAAACACCCCTGGCCCACTTCATAATAGAAACCATATTGTAGCATCTGTCTCTTCTTGGTTGATTTTTTTTTTGCTGTTTTCAGCACCCGATATATACACGTACCTGTTGGTTTGTGTATGTCTCCCCTGTGTGCATGGGAGCCAGGGTGAAGGGAGCCGGGGTGATGGAACCCAGGGCAATGCTTCCAGCCCAGAAACCTCCTGTGCTGCCCCACCTGAGCAGTGCGGAAGGGCTCCCGGAGAGCTCTGCACCAGCTGGGCCACAGGATTTCATCACCTCAAAGCAATGTTTGGCAGATCAGAAGCTGCTCAGTAACGGGGAAGTGCGAGCCCGCACAGGGGTGGGCGTGAGCAGCAGGGAGGGCAGCCTGCCTGGGGGCTTTGCCTTGCACTCCAGGCTGAGACTTCAGCATGTCTCTGAGGGCTTGGTGCCCCCAGACACCACAGCGAGGCCAGCCAAGAGGCATAGACGAGAGTGGGGTAATTTCCTCTAATTTCCTCTGATGTTTTCAGAGGTAGAAAATAATTTCTGTGCTCTTCTGAGAGCCATTTAGCAGTGGGCTGGAGGTTGAGCAGGTTCCGTCTGCTGGAAATGCTAATTAGAAACAAGCGAGGCCCAGATGTGACCTGCGCAGGCCAGCAAGGGGGCGGCCGAGTGCAGGCCAGGTGGAGTGGGCCCGCAGCCAGGCGGGCTGTGTCCTGCAGGCCAGTGTAGAGGACCGGAAGTGCTGGGACAGGCAGGGAGGAGGCTGTGGGTACTCAGCGTCAGGCCAGGACTTGGGGGCAGAATGGGTTCCGCCTCAGTGTGCCCCTCCAGGATGGAACCACCTCCCCTCAGTCACATGGAGAATGATGTCACTAGCCTAGGGTGCAAGGGAGAACACAAATCGTGACTGTGAAACAGGAAGAAGCCATGGACAATGGCAGCATCTGGTCCCAGCCCTGTAGTCCTGGTGGAGGCGTGAGTGTGGCCGCCTTTCGCCTCCTCCCAGTCCAAGTTCCGAGTCTCCGGGACTTTCTCCTTCCAAAATGCCCTGCCTCTCTCAACCTGGGCCTCTAATTGACTTCCTCTGAGACCCTCCTGAGGGCCAGAAGGACAGAAAGGTCTGTAGTCCACTCTGCCCAGAACTCCAGATCAGGGAGGAGACCTAGGAATGTCGCACGCTCAGGAGGTAGCACAATTCTGCATCTGTGTGGTCGAGGACAGGGCAGCCAAGGCTCCCCGAGCACCAGGGAGGGGCTGTGAAGTAGGGGAAAGGGAAGGCTCAGATGGCCAAGCGCCCCTCTGTAGCGACAACTCCATCACTGGGGGAGAAGGACCAAGGCCATCAGAGAGGGCCACGCGGTTGGGGAGCAGAAAGCCCCCTGCCCGCTCCAGTGCCATCCCCTGTAGTGGACTTGGGGTGGTTCCAGCCCTGCCCGGGCCCCCAGCCCCATGCAGATGCCCCCTAGGCACCAAACGTGTTTTAGCAGAGTGAGCAAGTGAGCTCATCTCTAAAATAAAACTCCAGGCTGGAGCAGTTGATGGAATCGCCCTCCTCTGGAAGGGAACAGTGGTGTAAGGGGCTCCCAGGCTATTACGCACGTTGAGCTGACAGTGGGTTAATAAAGCCCAAAGGGATGTTACGCTGCCAGGCAGCTCTCACATCTGGTTTAGCGGCTTGGCAGATGCCAAGGTGGCCGTGCCTGCAGCTCCAGAGAATGGCCACGAGAGGGCAGCCGCACTCTCGTACAGAAGACACTTGCCCAAGTCGCCGGGAAAGGATCTTCTGTGGAGCACGGCCCACCTGTCCTCTCTCCCTGACCCTAGCGGACTTTGCAGATTGGTTTGCTAATCAGCGTTGGAAGGAGGGTGTGTAGCACAGAACCACTAAATCAGAAATCAGCGCATGTGTGGCAGTTTTTAAGGCTATGAGTGATGCTTTCAAATACTATCAAAAGGGGCTGAAGATACCGTTTCTCCTTTGAAAGAGTTGGAGAGTTGAGCTTTAGATGCTCCAAGGTGGGCATGCCAGCTCCCAGCTCCTCCCTGCTGGGGTACACGCTGCTGCTTGGAGGGACCATGCCCCACCGCCTGCCCTGTTCCCCAGGACCTGGAGTGTGTCTGGCCAGTACCAGGACCCAATTCTTGTGAGCTGAGCTGTGTGGCTTCCTCTGGGGGCGCAGATGCCGCAGATGAGGAAGACGCCATCTGCTGGCGCGCTGTGACGCCATCACGCCTGCTGTCAGACCACAGGACTCCACTGTGGACCATCAGCCCTGCAGGACGAGGGTCTCATCTGATTTCAAAGGGGTGGGAACCCTAGGCAGTGTTTCAGAGGTTCCCTTGGGATTCTAAGATCATTCTCGAGTTCTGAAAGACAAGTTTCAGTGAGTTGGTTGATGGGTTTAGAAACGATCGAGTTGGTTTTAAACTCACAGGTACATACCGTTCAGTCAAATGATGCCCTCATCATGAATTGGGTATTTGCTACGGGAAATCCATGACTGCCCCTGCAGCCCAGGAAGGAAGGAGCATTCTGGGCAGGCTCTGCACTCTGAGTTGAACTGTAAGTTTCTCTCAGAATCAAACCCTTTCTCTGCTGGGCCTGGGCCACAGCCAGTTGCTCACCATGGAGACCTGGGGAGATTTGGCGTTGCCTAGGTAGGCAGGGCACGGGGGGCACGGAGATGATGCTGAGTTCTGGCCTGTCTCAGCCTCCGCTATGCAGTCTGAGCCCTCAGGAGTCCAGGCACCCTCAGAGGCTTGGCTCCGAGTGGGTGTCAGGTTGGAGAATGAGTAAGATGCCAGCGGAGACAGATGATGAATGTATGCCCTAACCACAGCGCAGGGAGACAGCTCTGTTCCCCAGCCTTCAGGATCTTAGTTCAGAAGCTGGTGCAGTCCTGAGGGGAGACTGAGAATTCCCACGTGCTGCCCATGGCCCTGTTCCCCTGAAGGGTCCCATTCTCAGGGTCTGCTAAGGCAGGCGGACACAACGCCCATGTCCACGTGGTGTGGCGGCCTCCGGAAGGGCAGGACGCGGACAGTCCCCGAGCAGGGGAGGACAGGGAAGCTGACAGGTGGGAGCCTCTGCGCCTCAGGTTTTCTCTCCTCTGTTCTGCAAGGCTCTTTCTGTAGATATCTGCTTCACCTTCTTCCAGGACGGTCACACATAATTTCACGACCTGGACATTTCAACGTTCTGGCCTCTGTCTCCCACCGCTGGCTACCAAAGTGAGCGTGAGAAAGATGACGTGAGAGAGATGGTTAGCGCCACCAGCACCTTGGCCTCTGGCTTTCCCTTGCATCAGCAAATCAAATGGAACGCAGCAACAAAGGGACCCCGGGCTTTGGGCAGGTCGCGTGCTGTAGACCTCATCCTGCACCCGCTCTCACACCCATGCTGAGAAGTAGATGCCGTTCTCACCGTCATAGTGGGCCACGGCAAAGGTTGGAGCAGTGGCTGTCACACACCTGCTTCTAGCCAGCTCTCGCCACCAGCCAGGCACTCTGATGTGTGGCCCTCAGCTGGCAGGACTGACAGAAACACTAGAACTGCGCTGTGAGGCTGTGAGATTCCTTGGTACAGAATCTTGCATCAGTTGTGTCCCCAGGGCCTTGACAGTATTGAAAGGGCTGCCTCAGGTGGGCTGAGGTCCCACATACCAAGGGGCCGCTGGGGCAAAGGCCCGGACAGGAAGCAGAAGGGAGGCAGCCTTTGAGAGCTGGCGGGAGAGCCTTTGTTCCTTTCCTCCCTCTCAGGTCCAAGAGCAGTTTTCTTCTGTCCTTAACCTTTGCAGTCTTCAGGCCTTTGTACAGGCCACTGCCAAGCTCCTCTGCCCAGGGGCCTGGGACTGAGAAGCTGGCAGGCTGTGCTTCCTGCCTGGGTTCTTCTGGCCATGGGGAAAGGCAGCTGGCCACCAGGAACTAGGGCATCCTTCTCAGAGGCCTGCCCATCTCCCTGCTGTAGGACCCACGAGGACTTCACTTGCTGCCCAAGGGACTCTGGCCCTAGCCTAACTGAGCTGAGAAGCCAGCGGCGACTTCCTGTGTCCTCACCCATGCCCGCCATGTCCTCCCAACTGCACCCACAGGCACGTGTCCATCAGGCTTGTTTTCTCGAAAGGCTTTCCCCAACGCCCTCCCATTTCTCTCTCTTTTCTATTCTCCATCTTCTCCTTTACTTCCTCCCCTCATTTAATGCAACCCCTAAAGGCGTGTGTGGAGAAGAGAGGAGAGGAGAGGGTACATTTTGGCTCTGGGCCAAGGAAAGAGGCTTTCATGTGGGGCTGGGGCGCTTCTAGTGCAAAGCTTCGTAGAAGACACCAGGTACATGAGGAGATTGGACAGGGAGCCAGGAAGTCAAATTGCTCAAACTCCAGTGTGACATTTTTGGGGGTCAGGACAGTGAGAGTAAAAGTGCCCGCAGGGAAGCGGTTGATGGGGAAACTCGTGAAGGGTCAGCGCTTCCAGGTAGGACTCAAGGGCCAGTGCCATGAGCATTCAGGGTTAGTTGTAGATGAAATAGCGCAGCAGACAGTTAATGAACTTAGCCGGGATTCTGGGTTTGTACTGTGGCTGATGAATCTATGTGAGTATTTATAATGGTGACGGCAGAGCAGCGACAACAGCTAGACAAATCATTACACAGAAAAGGCAAGCAAGCCTGTGAGTGGGACGGGCAGGAGAGGCGAGGCGAGTCAGATGGGTCTTGGCCTTACAGGGAATCTGTGTTTTGAGCCAGTGGGTCAGGGCAGAGGTGGATCGGACGAAGTCGGCAACAAGCTCAGAGCTCAGGGGGCCATGGCCTTGTTTAGGGGCTGCAGGACAGAAGCTTATTCAGGAGATTGCTTTCCTGGTTCTGAGTTTTCCTGTCTCAGTGAGGGATGAGGGAAAAAATCTCCAGCTGAAAAATGTCACCTTCAACCTGACACTGGAGCCAGAGCATTTACAAATCTGCCTGTCACTGTGACAGCCTGACAGATAGCAACCTTAGCCGGGATGGAGTTAAATCGCCACTATAAGTCTTGCAAAAAGTTTGGGCTCTTACGATTTTTATCATCAAGACAGGTGAAGGAATGAGGGGCATGGCTTCCAAATGGGAAGGAGACCGAGGTTCGGCACCTGCCTTCCCAGGAAGCCAGCAGCTGCAGGATTATCTATTACCAGAAGGGAGGTGACAGGGGACAATTACCCCACACCGGCCCCATCTGTTGCTGAGCACCATTTATTTCACCTTCACTTGGCTTGTCATTTTCCTTTGTCTGCATGTCATCCACCCACCCTACATGTATATGCCCTGCATTCCCAGTGGGGCATGTGGCCCCAGCAGCAAGGCCCCAGCATCTTTGGGGTGCGTTAAGACCCTCCCGGGTGCCTCTCCTCTCATTCCTCCCATGACTGATTAGAAACCGGTGACAAGAGAGGAGAGATGAGGATGATTTCTCTTACAGCACAGCTGTGCAGGTAGAGCACATTTCGGTGTTTGGCTTCATCTCAAGGGACCTGCCTCTGTCAGGAAGAGGCGGCAGAGTATTAATAAATAGTAGCAGACTTGTTTCACTGGGTGACATGCTGCAAAAACCGCGTTCAAGCCCTGGTATTCATAGTTTTGGATGCTCGGTCATCCCCTCTCCCAACTTCCGTTTCCTCATTTGGAATATACATTTACCACCTGCTTTCTTCCCACCTGCCAGCATTGTTGGTAAGTTTAAATGAGATAGTTTGTACAGATGCTCACTGAATAATGCAGAGATTCATTAAATGACAAAATGAATTTACAGCACCTAACAGTGTCTTACACGTAACAAATGGTTAGTAGAGTCATTATTATCAGTATGCAAATATAAGGAATTATAATGCTTTGTGCCTCTATGGCATTTGTCATTTTTTGAGGTCTCCAGCTAGATATGCTTTTCATTCAACATTTACTGAGCTACTTCCATGTGCCAGCATCATATTCTGTCCTAGGGTTGTGGAGACCTTAAAAATGCAGACAAAATATAACTCAGTGGTCTGGAGCAGAGTCTGAAGGGAAGGCCTGTGGCAGAGTGGAGAGCAGGGGCGAAGGCCAGCATGTAACTTGGGACAGGGAGGGATTGCCAGAGAAGGTTCACGCTGAGAAACAGAGACCATCCTGGGCTGAGCTGGGTTGGGAGGAGGTTCTGGAGGCTAAAGTGGGAAAGTACTCCTTAGACACAAGCAGGACAGGGGCAGGGCCCCTGGGGGCCGCAGGGCGAGGTGTACTCCTGAAGGATGAGGCTGCAGAGCTGGGGCGGACAAGACAACCAAAAAACATGACAGAAGGAGTGTGTTTTGTTTTCTGCCAAGGACCTTGATCTTTCTAAAGTGAGAGGCTTGTGGGAGAGACAGGATCACATCTGCCTGGCCGTTCACTCAGGCCTGGATAGGGTGCATGGAGAGGACAAGCAACAAGGAGAGCCAGAGCCCAGGGGAAATCTGCGCATCCTTTGGAAGGACAAGAAAGGTGTCCTAAGGAACAGTCACCCTCAGTACCTGAATGTTTCCAGGACCCAGCCTCACGTGGATACCAAAATCCATGACTGCGCGAGGTGGAATACTTGCGTATAACCCAACTAGGAGCACGTTCTGATGCAGCTTTAAGCACTCTCAGGGCTACTTGTAATAGCTAATACAGTGGAAATGCCATGGAAATGGCTGTTATCCTCTGCTGTTCAGGGAGTAAAGACAAGGAAAATGTATGTGTTTCCAATATGTGCAATTTATTCATATATTTTCCATCTACCGCTGGTGGAGATGAGATCTCTGCGTGCGGAGCACCGGCTATGCACTGCAGTGGACTCCCTCCTGGCTCTGAAGAGGTGGTGCAAGCGGATGGAGCCCCAGGGAAGGTCGGCAGGCAGAGCCATGGAATTGCAAGCTGCCGCCGCCAGAGGGCAGTGGAAGAAGGGCTAAGAGGCCATCAGTGTCTCCTCCAGGTCCAGCTGCGGGGAGAGTGGAGAGGTGTGATGCTTGCCACAGGAAATAGAGGATGTGCTGTCCACAATGCTCTACCCCCATGTTCTGGGCCAAGGAGCTCACCTCCAGCCCCCAACAAAACCTCTATAGCAAGATCTGTGTTGTGCTTCCAGGAGAAGGCAGGCACTGTTTTCCTTCCTGCCAGGACACCATGACACTGCCCAGCCTCCTGCGGCTTAGCACTCATTTGATTGTGCTTACCCACCTAGCCACTCCCTGGGCGGTGATAAACAATGAACTGGGTTATCCCAGCAGGGATCACTTAGAGAATGATCATAACGAACCTTTGTGTCTGTGAGCATATTCATGTTTACCTGGTCTCCCTGAGGTCCACACACGACCTGGGTGGTGCCTCTTAACACTGTGTCAATGAAACTTGAAATTGCATGACATGGGTTGACTTAAGGGGGCAAGCTTTTCCTGCTACCACACACCAATTCCTTACCATCCTTGGGTGTAAATCTGGGGAACATGAACATTCATGAGAAACCTAATCTGCATGCTCACTTTGAGAACCAGCTACAGGGAGCGAAAAGCTGATAGTTGACTATTACTGAGGTGCACATGGGCCTTGACCACTTAACCCTTGAGGCGATGCCTCACGTAGGTCTGTTATCCCCAATTTCAAAGGAGGGGGCGGGTTTCCGAAAGTTGGCTTTCCCGTGGTACAGAGGCCCCTCTCCCCTCCCTGTGCTGCTCTAGTCTATAGAGCTATAGTCTATGCCCTGTGCAATAAGAGGGCTGGGGTTCATGAGAAACCTTGGACTGGTGACCTGAGAATGTTCACATCTGATTAATATTCCAATAAACTACATTCCCAACAGAAAATATTACTGCTGCAATAGATCTATGATAATCTGATGTCAAGGAGAGAACAGGCACCCTGGGGAGGAGGGTGCTTAACTCTGTCTGGGACAGAAAAAGCTCTTAGCCTTGGCAGGAACAGGCAAATTTCCTCAGCAGTAAGGACTGCTGGAACAGCGGGGGTGGCTATGGTCACCTTCGGGGGCTGGATCCACCCTGGAGAGGTTATGGGACCATCAGGAAGAGGAGTAGCGTGCGAGCCCAGGAAGAAGCTGAGGCAGTGGAAATGGTTTGAATGTGAGTCTTAGCTTCCGGAGGAATGGCTGCTGGATATGAGGGTCACATGCTTAGAGTTATTGGTGGGCATTGAGGCAAGTGCCAAGCAGTAGGCCCCACTTTCTGTTCACCCGACTAACCTAAATTGGACCACACAGCATTGTGCTTCTATTTTATGTATGGATTCATTCCAGCAGGTCTCTCTGACACTATCTCATGCTTCTTTTCTTTCCTGGGGAATTAGACCCATGGCTCAGTGACCCTTCCCCTGTACCTCCCTTCTCAGGGCACCATTTTCCTCTGTGATAAATGATACTACTCTTCTTATCTGACTGCTAACAGTTGGAAGAATTGGCATCAATGGTAGCAATCAGGTCTGGTAATGGCACATGTTAAAGCCAAATAAATACTGTTTTCTCTCTTGCTTCACCTTTGTGTTGCAAACAACTACATTAATGCATGTGTACACACACACACACACACACACACACACACACACACACACACGCACACACGCACACGCACACACACATACAGGCACCGGCATACACAGGCACACAGAACAAACCACAAACCTGCCAATAAATCTATGCTCAGGTAGAGTTAACTTAGAAAATCAACATAGTGCAGAGGCTTTTAGAGGACTGACATTCCTCAGGTTATGGAAAACAATAATAATAAATCTTGAGGAATGTCACCTTGCCCCTGGCACTGAAGACAAGAAGCAGAAAACATTAGTAGAATAGCCTTGAGTGCAGGGCGTAGATGCCAGAGACTCACAGCTCCCAGCAGGGAGGGATCCGGCATGCAGAGGAAACCAGCTGGGGACACTGCAGCCCCGGTGTTTCTGTCAACCTCTGTGTTTGTTAATTTCTCAGACTTCATTGCAGGATGAGGTTACAGGGAAGACAGCAGTGAGTGTGATAAACACAGAGATCACAGTCACTGAACTTTTGCAACGAACTGGAAGTGGGATACACTGGTTAAAAGCCTCGCAGACAGCTCCTCAGAGCCCGGCTGCACCATGGGGGGCTGTGGCTGCTGCTGTGAATGTGAGGATGGTTTTGAGACTTTCTCTGAATCTAACCGCTATGGCCTCATCCAGAGTGCCTCACTTTTCGTAATTCTGTATGTTGGATGTTATGATTTACGGTGAGGTCCTTTAGCAATTTTGGGAAGGACTTGGTCACCCACTGTCCCTTCAGCACTGCTTTTCAGGTCTCGCTGGCTGAAGTTCTTTCTGCTTGTGTGTCTTGTCTTCTCTCCCTTAACTATCTCACATTTCCATTTCTCTATTCCTGAACGCCTTCCCCAGGGTTACCTTCCATCTTGATAATTTTATCTTCTCTGTTAATGTTTATTTACTGAGACATTTAAATTTTCATAGCTATGGTTTATTGCCTAAAGCTTTATATTTTAAGGCTTCACTCCTTATGTCTCTTGAGTTCTGATGTTTTTGATTCTTTCTTTTGGAACTATTTAAAGTAAATTATTCTGCAGCCTCTATTTGATTACTTAAAGGCCACGGGGACCAGAGAAGATGTGGTTTCTGGGTCCTGCTCTTCCTCCACTGTCTTTTGGTGTATTTGGTATTTTGGATGATGAGGACATCTTCGGCATGAAATTGTGGGAACTAGAAGTCCTATGTGGCCACGGGCGGAGCGGATGCCTTCCAGAACAGCTCTTTGCTCATCTCTGTCTGGAGCAATTATAACATTATAATGAGCACAGGAATTACTGATTCTTATGAATCAGCATAGGAAATATAACTAAATTTAAGTCTGCTGGCAACAGGCCTGCAGTCCCAAATCCCCTGGAGACCTAGTTGTTCCATCCAGTGTCCAGCTCAAGACAGAGACTCTCTTGCTGTCCCCATGCTAATTCTGGAATCTTTTCTCCCCCTAATCCAACTTTTAAAGGCTCCTAGAGTTCCAGAATTCTGTGTGAATGTCACCCAATTCCTTGTCTTAGTCCCCAAATTTCTTTTAAAGTCTGGCCCTTAGGTTTCATCACTAAAGTTGCTCTTTTCCATCATCATTGTCTTTAAATTTCTCCGTTGTTGTTGGTCTTTGGAGAGTTCTCTTACTTTCTTCTAATCATCATGATCATTAGCAACATTGCCAGCCTTGCAAGAACAGCCCTTCTCCATTGGAAAAACAATCATAAACCCTGATGGTGTAGCTAATAGTTTGATAGAGAGGTCAGATTCATAAAGGAAAATCATTTTCCTATGGCTGTTCACATCAAAGTCAAGACCTGCACTCCTATGTCCTTGCTTTCAGCCTACTGCCAAGTTTCCTTGTTTGAAGTCTTTCTTTTATGAAGTTCAACTTATTTCTTATATTGTAGTTACAATGTGATTTGCCCGGAGAATCTGAAAGACCAAGGCCTCCTTCTCATAAGGGTGCCTTGGCCACGCTTTTCACATCTCTGCTGCTGTTGATCTTTCTAACCTACCAAGGTACTGGGAACAGATCAAAAGGAATTTTATCAACTGAACCCACAGTTGTAAGAAGGCGGCTGCTAAATTTTGTCCAACAAGGTGGGTATTTCTTACAAATGTACATACAGCGAGTCCCTCTGTGAAAAATGTGAAGGTTAATGGAGATTCCCTCCCTCGATATGAGTTGTTTGGGAAAAATAATAATAATCTAACCGCTGAAGTATAGAGGTCAAGTAAACAGATTCTTTTGTATTGTGTTTTCAAATTATGTTCTGTTTCAACCGAGAATTATGGTTAAAAGGTAAAAGCAATTTGAAAACACATGATTTCTCTTTCTGCTGCCTTTTATTCTTGAGGCTTCTCTCTCAGTGTTCTTGAAGATGACTGATTCTGGAAGGCAGGACAGGACAGATTGAAAAGGGTGACGCCAGGAGCCCTGTCATCCTTATACGTGAAAGTTTGGATCAGCAAGAGAGAGCAGGAAATCTGAGAGAGGCAGCCTCTGTGGGGTTATGGTGCCCCTTCAAGTGAATGCAATTGCCCAGTCTATTGACTAGAAGCTTAATATGTACACATTTTAAGTTTTATACATTGTATTTTAGTGATACTGACTGGAAAAAAACAACAAAAATAACCAGCGTCCAATCTTAGACAAGTAAGTGCTCTGAACACAAAGTGCTCACTGAAGCTCAGTCTAGGAAGGGAACTGGGGTTGGACTCTACACATATGCTGAAATTTAAAATGTACTTTCTGGGAATAAATTAAACATTGAGTCTTCAAGAACCTATAATAGTGTGTGACTAAATCTATGTGTATGCATAAAAGTAGCTCTGACGTAAGTTTATATCCTAACAGAAGAAAAGTTAAATTCAGTGTATAAGCACTCTGTTCATTAAAGGCAAGAGTAGGGAGCTAAGGAGGAACATCACACAGGCAGATGGCATAAGAGTCTTCTGCAGAAAGTCCACTGAGCTGGAGGATCGAGAGAACTCCAGGGTCAGACCCAAAACAGCCATCAGGAGACTGGCTGCCATGCAGCTCAGCAGCAGAGCACTTGCTTGGCTTGTGCGAGGCCCTGGGTTCCATTTCCAACTCTGCCAAGAGAAAATACAACAGATACCAAGGAGGAGTGTGTGTGTGTGTGTGTGTGTGTGTGTGTGTGTGTGTGTGTGTCTTGTATTTTGAACTAAAACACACCGCAGGTATTAGAAGTTAGGTTCCTTCAACATTTAGAAGCTTAGATGGCACTTTGGGGTTGGAAGCTATTTGAGGAGCTGAGAAACTGTCCTTATATCATAACACTGGTCTCAGACTCTAATGCTCACTATGTTCAGGTCTACATTGGAAAAGTTTGGTGACATGTGGTCCCCTTTATCATGAGTATTTTCTAATCTCAGTTCATTTATTATTTTTATTATGTTGGTTGTCATTCAAAGAATTATTGTTTTTGTTCAGAAACTTGGTGCTTTATTGAGGATAAAAGAATATTCCATCTTATACTGAAACTTCAGAAACTTCCTTATTTTCTGCTCTTATTTAATGCTTTAAAGCCACCTTGCATATCTACCTTAATGCCTGGTTCCTGAGGGCACTTATCTTTTCACTCTCCTCTTCCTCTTTTAAGAGAAATCCATTTTTCCTATGACTTCAGTTATCTATAAATTGACAACTCTGGATTTCCTATCCCTAGCTGTGATCTTCCTCCTTAGCTGGATTTGACCCAATTGCTTACTGGGTCATAATAATCTTCTTAGCTCCACGATGACCTAGTTGTTTACTGGGTCATAATAATAGCAAACATTTACTCGGCACTTACTCAGTGCCAGGCACCATTCTGAGCACCTTGCATGTATTAACACATTTAATCTCCACAGCAATCCTTAAAGGAATTTGCTGTTAGTGTGTAGCATTCTCCTGAATACTTTCAGCATATCCTAAAAGGATGCAACACTCAGTCCCCTAAAGCCTGCAAATCAGCCTTCTGTGCTTCATAATCCAGCAATTGATACTGTCTTCTAACCAGGTCCCAAACACAAAAGCTGAAAGTCATTTGTGGCATTTTCAAAACAGATTCAATCACCAAGATTTTCCTGTCAGGTTTTCTAAGGCAGATGGCACTGTGTACTGGCTAATTGTTCTGGCTCTGGAGTTAAACAGCTTGGATTTCAACCCTAGTTTTACCACTTATTAGCCACGAATCTCTAAAGGAGTTATTTACAGTTTCTGACCCCCTGTTTTTTATGTGAGAATTAATTATGTTAAAGTATATAATATTTTTAAAGAATGTATAATTTCTGGGCAAAGTAATAAGGTACTTCTTCATCTTCCTCCATTTGCACATGCTGGACAGTATATTATAGTATAACAAAGAGTGAAAAGCAACAGTGGCAAAGCTTTTGTTGAGGAGTAAAGCAACCGGTGACAACAAACCTGGGATTATGTTCTCTTTTTTGTTTTCCACTTTCCATATGTGTGATTTGAGCAAGTTAGTTCATTCACTGAACTTGGTTTCTTTTTCCATAAAACAAAAGTATGGCTACCCACCCACAGGGTTACGTGAGGTGTGCCGTGCCTGACATGTGGTGGACGATGATGTCCCCTCTCCTCTGAATCACTGTTCCTGTACCTCTTCATCTGCCTCTGAGAAGAAAATAATCCGTTGCCGGGGAAGCGGCTGGGAATGGTAGATGGGAAAGAAAGAGGGAGAAAGCATGCAGATTTATCAGCTTCGCAATGAAACACAGAACCCGGACTCACAAGCATGAATTGTATCTGACAGCTCCAGTTCTAGCCTTCAGTCTTTTTTTGAAAGGCTGGCTATCCAGTCAGATTGTAAATTACAACCTACATTTTAAGTCCGTAACAAAGTTTCTGATAAAGTATATTCCTCAGCTCCTCTATCTTCTTTACAAGCACACTTTAAGCTTCTCAATCTTGACTACTTTATTATTTCTTAATTTCGTTGGGGCATCAGCAGGGTCCTGCTGGATGAGGACACATAAATGCAAGGCTGTCCTCCGCAGGAAGGCCAGGCAGCTCAAGGGCAGAGGAGATGGGCAGAGTGGATTCCTTGAGCATGCTCAGAAAGCATTTTGACATGGTAACAGCTGAGTTTTGAACCAAATGTGGGTCACTTTTGAGCTTGGCCCTATGCAGCTGCACAGTGCACACATAAGCCTACGGGTTAGGAGGACCTGGTTCTCTCAGCCACAGCCTTCCTGCTCCTTCCCTTGGTGCTTAAAAATAATAAGATTGTCTTCTCAGACATGGCTTAGTCGTCTTCCTCTCCACTCATAATGACACTAGGAGATGGGCTTAAAGAGGTAGACTCTTGGACACAAGACCTTCACCAGAGGTGAGTTCATTCCTGGATTCCCTTGTTTATTAGGCTCCACTTTTACAGAGGCCTACATGCCTTATCATTAAAAAAGGAAAGATAGTAATAGTGAAGTTTCTGTGGAATTTGGAGAGTCAGGGTATAGTGAATACTTATTCATGTTCATGAAAAAGGATTTTAACATAAATTTCTTATTTAATCTTTAAAATCATGTCACCAATACCTATTGCTAAATCTTCACTTTATAAGTGAAGTGACATATTTATAATGATTTGAGTCCAAGGCCACACTATGAATAGGGAGTAGAACTCATATTAAAGCCACTCAAACCCAGAGAAAGGACAGTGTTTAGAAATGCTTGGGAGATACGAAGTAGCAAGAGATGGAGGACAACTATGCAAGCACACACAGTACATAAGAACATACTGTTTCACATAGAACAACAACATAAGCACACACCACATAAGAACATACTATTTCACATAGAACAACACAAGCACACACAGCACATAAGAACATACTGTTCCACATGGAACAAACTATTTCTGACAGGAAAATTCAGTAGTACTAAGATACAATTTTCGCTAAGAGACTTTGTTGTTTAAAGATAACATGAAACAAAATAATAGTTTTGTTGGCGTGAATATCCAGGAAGAATAATGTTAATTTTTAGTGAAAGGGAAAAAAATTATGAAAGAGAAATATAATATAAAGGAGGAGAAACAGCCCTGGTAAGCATTCTGTTTTGGAGAGAACATTGAACTTCAGGCAAAAGAATCTATAGATTAAGGTGTGTGCAGAATAGACTGCCCAGAAATGCCTTTATGAAATGTAAGAATTCTGTGTATGATTATGACAATTTGAGGAATTAACTAGGAAAAAGGGGATATTCACAAGGATTGCATTAAATATTGACTGTTAACAAGAAATTTATTTACAGCTCATCTTTTGGATTAGGGTTGGATTATAAAAAATAAAGCAAAGTGCAAAACCATTAAAATTAGTTATAAATATAAATAAATCAACATGAGGATTCTAGGTGGATAAGGATGTCTGTGCCCCAACAAAGACTCAAATAATGAAGGAAAATTTGGCAACATTAAGATCAAATTCTTCTAGATGTCAAACACCATACATTTAAAAACAGTTACATTAGTCATATTGCAGCATGAAGGGTTCCAACACATCTCTTTCTACAAGTACCAATTTGAAAAACCATTCGTACACAAAGATCCCTTCCTAAGCACTAAAGGATCCAGATGAGGACTACAACTTCTAGAAGCACAGGAATAAGAAAGGGTGTCTTGAAGAGAATAGAAACGATACTTTCACATTCCCCTCTTCCTTTATGCCATGTGTCCTACTGGGATATAGGAGAGAACCTCAGGTGGGCCAAGGAAAGTGATGATGTAAGCATCTGATTTCACCACAGTGCCACCAACAGGCCAGCCCCAGGAAACATAGTACCAGACCTACTTCCAGATCCAGGCACTAGTTTGTGATGCCAAGATCCAGGCTCACCTCTAAGCAGCAGGCTCCCAACCCACCTCAACATCAAGCCAGCTGTGCTGATTCCAAACTCCAGGCTAGTATCTCTAGATCCAGGATTCAAGACGATCAGAACCCTAGCCTACACTTGAGAGCTCAGCTTTCAGATCTACTCAAAAAACAGTGGTTCCTATGGCTCTAGAGCCCAGCTGAAGCCCACAGACCTGGGTTCCAAAGCCATTCTCACAGGCCAAATAGCCTCTAACTAAGCAGAAGAGTGAGGGGCTTTCTCTAGTAATGTCAATCTATTAAAAATTAGAAGAAGTATCTAATTTTCCAAATGCACGAAACCATTGGAATTCCAGAGGGATCACAAACAATCAGGAAAAAACATGACATGGCCAAAGAAGCAAAACACAGCACCAGTAACTTGGTTTAAAAATGATCTATAACAACTGTGTGATAAGAATTCACAGAAATCATCTTAAATGACTTCAGTGAAGTTATAAGAGAATGGATAAGTGAAAAAATCAGGAAAATAATGCATGAACAAATGTGAGATTCCACAAAGAGATAGAAACATAAAAAAGATTCAAACAAAAATCCTGGAACTGAACACAACAATGACTGAGCTGAAAAATCCATGGAAAGCATTATTAGCAGATTTGATCAAGTGGAAGAAAGAATCAGCAGACTCAAACACTGTTTACTCAAAAAGACCCACCAGTACCAAGAAAAGAAAAAGGGAAATGGTGACAAAAGCCTGCAGAACCTAGAGACCCTGTTGATTGAATTAATACACACATATAAAATTTGAAAAGAAGCAGAGAAAGAGAAAAATGCAGAAAGTTACTTGAAGAAATAATGATAGGAAGCATGCTAAATCTGGAGAGGGAATTGAACACTTACATTCATGAAGACAAGACAACCTAGATTAAATATAAGGAGATCTTTACCAAGATGTATTATAACCAAATTTGCAGAAGTCAGAAAGAAAGGGAAAGTTTTGAAAGCAACAAGTGAAAACTGCCTCTTCAAATATAAGGGACCCTTCTCCCATGGGATTATCAGCAGATTGCCTAGTAGAAACCTTGCAGGCTAAGACAGTGGATGAAATATTCAAAGTGCTAAAAGAGAAAAGAGAACTATCAGATAGGAAGACTTTACTTTGTAAAGCTAACCTTCACAAATGCAGGAGAAATAAAGCCTTTCCTAGACAAATGTAAGATAGGGGAAGTCACTAAACTTGCTGTACAGAGAATGCTGAAGGCTGTTCCTCAGGCTGAAATGAAAGGCATGAACAAGATGAAAGCTTGAGAAAACTCACTGTGAAGATAAATTTCAGAATGGACTAACCCTGTAACAGTGATACATAAATCACTATCAACTTTGCTACAGGGTTAAAAGATAAAAGTATCATAAGTACAGCTACAATAATTTTGTAATACAAGAGATGATCAAAAGCTGTGATGAATAAATTTTAAAAATGATTACAGTGAAAGACACAATGCTATTAATCTCCCCCAAATACCCCCACTCACTTTAAACACACTTACTCCGTAGTTTTGTCACTTTCAGAAGCAGTTTTGGAGGTCCTCCTCTGCGAGTGTCTTTACAAGGTACAATCAAGACTGTGATGGATGCAGCTGTCACGTGCCATGCATTAGAAAGAAAGGTGTAAAAATGTCACAGCTGTCTCCGTCGACTTTATTCCCTGGATCTAGCACACTCCAATTTCTGGTTCCTCTGCAGTGTTAAGATGACCATTAAAGGCAAATACTTTGAGCTATTTCAGGATATCTGGCAGCCACAAAAGCACAACTAAAGACACACACAAAAATGGACTTCCAGGAGTGCTTCAGAAAGTAGCACAAATGATGAAACAAGTATGTTTGAAGCAAGCCAAAGATTTTAAAAAGAGATGAATGCAATCTACCTCTTACTGTAGTATTTTTTAGACATTCATCATATTTATAGACTGTGGCTTGCAACTGCATAACATAAATAAAAATAGCAGCATCAATAACATAAACTATATGGAACATTAGGTTAAAATGTAAAGTTCTGTTGGGCAGTTGTAGTAGTTTTTATCAGGTTAAAATGGATTATTTCATATAATCTCCACAGTAACTGCCAATAAAATAATCCTATATTAGATATACAAAAGTTAAAGGTAAACAAATCAAAGAATATTGCCACAAAAATTACACATCATTAAGAAAGATATAAATATAGTAAGCAAGTATTAAAGGAACTAAAAACTAGTCACATAGAAAACAGACATAGTAAAACCTTATTTATCAATCATTACTTGAAGTGAAAATGTATTAAATTCTTCAATCTAAAGGAGAATGGGTGAATGAATAACTAAAAAAGAACCAACCATGTGCTGCCAGAGGAGACTCACTTTAGTTTTATAGTTATCTGTAGGCTAAAAGGGAAGGAATGGAGAAAGTATGTCCATACAAATACTGTCCAGAAAAGAGAAAAGTGACTATATCAGACAAAATAGACTTTAAATCAAAAACCATCCAAGAGATTAAAAAATGTTATTATATGATAATGATGTCAATTCATGACAAGGACATAAAAATTGTAAATATATTTCCTAATATCAGATTGTGTAATATGTAAGTATTAACTGAATGAAAGAGAGAAAGAGCAGTATCATAAAAGCAGAGGACTAAAGTAACCCATTTTCAACAGTGTGTATAAGTCATCCAGACAGAAAATCAATAAGCAAAATCTTGCTATAAACAAAAGTGGAAATATAACATACCAAAACTTACGGGATACAACAAAAATAGTCCTTTGTATTTCATTTTAGCTTATTTTAATTGACATTTAATAATTGTATATATTTATGGAGTACAATGTCATGTTATGATATATGTGTACATGAAATGGTTAGCTCAAAATAACAAACTTGTGGCCTCATTATGTATTCTTTATGGTGTGTGCATTTAAAATGTACTCTAATGCTCTTGAAATGGACATTTATTAGCTATAGTTATCCTTCTGTGAAATAGGTCACTGAAATACATCCCTCTTTTCTAACTGAAACATTCCTCCTAATACTTTGTTGTCTTGGACAAATATCTCCACCTTCCTTACCCACGTCCTCCTTACTCCCTGGTCTCTACCATTCTACCCTCTACTTCTACGAACTCAATGTTTTTAGATTTTATGTGTAAATGAGACCATGCACTATTTGTCTTGCTATACCTGTTATGATTAACCTAACATAATGTCTTTCAAGTTCACCCACTGCTGTTGCAAATGAAAATTTCTTCTTTTACAAGGATAAACTCTTGAAATCACATTTTCCACATTAACATTTTCTTTATTCATTCATCCACCGATGGATGCAAAATGTGCTCCCACATTTTTGCTATTATAAATAATGTTATAGTGAGCAGAGGTGCATAGATAACTCTTCAACATACTACTGGGTCACATCATGTTACTATACTGTAACTCTGTAAGGGTCTTCTATGCAGATTTCCACAATTGTTGTACTAATGTACATTCCCACCTACAGAGTATAATTGTTCCCTTTTCTCCACATCTTTGGTAATACAACTTGCTGCTATCTTTGGTCTTTTCCATAACAGCCAGCCTACACAGGTGTAAGCATTTGACAAAATACATTTTTCAAGACGAACCTCTCAAATATTGGGCAGAGAAGGACTGTAATAATATTCACATATGACAAGCCCACAGCTAATGTTGCACAGAAGAGTGAAAAGCTGAAGCTTTCCCCTCCATTCAGGATGGCCACTCTCAGCCTTTCTGTCGGTGTGGTGCTGGAAGATCACCACAGAGCAGTTAGGAAAGGAAGCAAAGTAACAGGCATTCAAATTGGAAAAGGAAAATTCAATTTTCTGCTTGTTGATATTGTTTCTTTTACAGAATAATCTAAAGACTGTATAAAGATAACTTAGAATTAATAAACAAACTCACTAATATTTCAAGATACCAAATCAAAGTGCAAGATTCACTTGGATTCCACACACCAGCAATGAACTATGTTTAGATGAAATTAAGAAAACCATCAATATGCACAAATATTTTAACACTGCAATGAACTATAAGCAGCATTAATACATAAAGATCTCCCAAACATCAAAAAGCAAAACAACATGAGTACTACCATAGTAAAATAAGCAATGAATCCAAAGTGCTAGTTAAAAATATGTGGATGATTAGGAAACATAACTGACATTTTAAATTACTTTTCATCAAAGAATTCAAATTAATATAAAATTGAGATTGGCCTATTTTGCTTCATAATTTGGCAAAGTTAGAAAAAAATTAGCTTTGCATCTTGGCAGTGAGTGAGCTCAAGTTCTATGTGCAAGATGTAAGCTGAAAAGCAATTTCCTGCACTCAACAAATACATTAAAATACCTGTTGCTCCCATTTATAAGATTATCTCCTATGGTGGCTAAAAAGTAACTAAGTAAAACATTTTTTAAAAGACTGCTAGCTGCAGTGTTCTATGCAACCGCCAAATTGTGGCAACAACCTAAAAGCTCACTGGAGCACGGTTGTACTCTTCACCCCCTGTACACCTGTATGCATGGAATGAACCAAGTACGAATCAAAAAAATAGAAAAGAACTACATCTGTGCTAAACATATACAGACTTATCCCTATTCCCTAACAACACAGCATAACAAATATTTGCATAGCATTTGCATTGTATTAGAGATTTCAAGTAATCTCAGGATGACTGAGCATATAAGGAAGACAGGGTATATGCAAATATTGTGTCATTTTGTATAAAGAACTTGAGCAGATTTTAGCATCGCATGGGAGTTTTCTTAACTATTGAGGGGCAAGCACTTGCATCATGTATACAAGCTAAGATTAACTAAAGTTTACATGATTTCTTTTCATAAAAAAGGTATTGAGGGCCTTGAATGTGTGAAACATGACTGTCAGCTCGAGAACACATCAAGGACCAACAACAAAATTCTCTGATCTCGGGGGCTATGATTTTTGTGAAAAGGGATGAAAGCGTAACAGACACAAGTTGTAGCACATGTTGTGAGATGGTACATGCTGGGAAGAGAAGCACATCTGCCCAGGCGGCCAGGAGTGACAGGACATGAGCTTATAGGCTGCAGCTTTAAGGCTGATTGTCCTTCTAATGATTTGTCCTCGTTTGGAAGGTGCCACTGGAACCAATCTGCAAAGACTGTGGCCAAACTGGCTTTGGGAAGTGATAAACCTTATCTTGTGGTGGGAAGAGAGGTGCAAAGTCCTTCTTGCATACAGAGGTGTTCAAGAGCAGGGAGCAGCCTGATGTGGCTGGGACAGACCGAGAAGGGTTGAAAGAGGTTAAGCTAAGGGGAGAGAGAAAGGCGGAGGAAGGTGGGAAGAGATGCGCACAGCCAAGTGAGGGTCTGTAGCCACAGTTAAGGCTTCTGCCTTTACGCTAGAAAATGGAAACCCACTGGCAACTTCTGAGAAGAGGGGGACATGCAGTGACTTCCTTTTCAAAGCTCCTTTTAGTTACATGGTTGCCTTTAGACTCTAGGGCAGCAGCAGCAGAAGCAGAGAGGCTTGTTGGGAAATTACACGGCAGTAATGCCGGACAGAGGCGACGGTGAAAGCAGTAGAGGCAGCAGGAAGGCACGGGTAACAGGCTTCCTAACGGATCGCATCGCTAAGGAAAGGATAAGAGTCAAGGCTGACCTAAGAGGCCTTGGTACTGGTACCTGGAATGTCAGAGCCGCTAACAGAAATGAGGAGGCCCGGCAGTCCTGGGGGGCGTGTTGGCTTTGCGATGTCTATCAGCCGCTCAACGAGACAGGCTGAACACATATTTGGACAGTTTAGGGCTAATGTCTTGCAGATGGACACACTCAAGTCCTCAACATACAAATGATGTTTAAAGCTGTACTGCGTGGATGACAGCACACGAAGCAGTGCGGTTAGATGGGACCCTCAAGATACTCTGTCAATAACGACAACCACTCCCCGAGGCCAGAGCTCTTCCACTAAACATCTTGTCATAGGCTTGTGGTTGTATACTTTCGAGTGTTTACCAGTGTCTACCTATGTATACACACAACATAGACAGGTAGAAATTGCATGTGCATAGTTATGTGGTGATAAACATAGTTATGACAGGGAGGGTAATAGATGGATTTTGTTCTCTTCTTCATTATCATCCTTCTCCTTTGCATTTTTCAAATTTTCTGCAGTGGATATGTTTTACTTGTAGGATAGAAAACAAGTGAAAATTGCGAAGAAAGCAAGAATAAAAACAAAGAAAGAAGAGAGGAAAGGAAGGAAGAAGAAAGGAAGGAAGGAAGAACAAGAGGGAGGGAGGGAGGGAGGGAGGGAGGGAGGGAAGGAAAGCTTGCTCACTTCCCTGTGGGCTGTTGGCACTGCGGTTTCACAGCAGGGATGGGTCTGTGGAGCGGTAGAATGGAAGTAGCAGACAAGGCTGATTGGGGGTGGAAGTTTAACACATTTCCTAGTTGTGGTTATGCCTGTGTGGTTGTATATATATCACACCTTGTGTAGCTGCTGCCAAGTACCTCATTAGACCCACATAAAGACAAGAATTTATTCCTTCTCAATATGGGAAAACAAGGGTGTCATGCTACGCACTAAGTATGTAATTATAAAGAAATGCAAAATTTTAGAGCAACAAAATAGAAAGTAGTTAAGCACAGATTCTAAATATAAACTTCACAATGCTATACATGCAAGGCAAAGAGAAAAGGTAACAGTCCCACAAAGTACAAAAGGGTATTATTGTCACCTAGCTGTGATAAATTTCTGTTTTTAACCGTTTGCTTTATTGTCCTGCTATATCCATGATTCAGCCTTGATTGTCTCAACTTACTCTCAGCGATTAAGCAAAGTCCAAATGTTAAATGCCTCATTAGCACTTCCTGCCACCAGGAGCAATTGTGTCTCAGTAGTTTTCTTAACTTTCCCAGACCAATTTATTCTTTTCTATTTTGTGGAGAAATGATCTCTGAAAAACTTTTCTCTCTTGCTTTTTGCACATGGTACCTTCTCTTTTATCTTCACAAATGTGCTTTGTACTGCAAATGAGGAGCCACATCTTATTTCTTTTATGTTTACAAATCTCATTAGGCTGTATTTTAGAATGAAATTAAATGCATCGTATCCATTTTCTTTTAGTCCATTTTCTATTGCTATAACTGAATACCACAGGCTGGATAACTTATAAACAATAAATACTAATTCAGCTCACAGTTCTGGAAGATGGAAGATGCAAGGGTGATAGCCTGAATCTCATCACAGCTGTCTTGCTAGCGGAGGATCTGCAGTTTCAAGTGTTTAGGGACACCCCTGAACCCCAGGACATCCTTGAAGTCACGACAGAGCAAGGGTGCTAACTTATGTCACCTCCCGTTTCTTACAAAGTCACTAATGCAATCATGAAGGCTCAACCCTCTTGACCTCATCTAATCCTGATTACTTCCCAAAGGCCCCACATCTAAAAATGGTTAGCACATGGTTTAGGAGATCAAGTTTCAAGGTGTGTCTTGGAGAGGACAAGCACTCTGATCATGGCATGTAGATTAAACAAATGCCACCACTTAAAGTAGAAGAAACATAAGCCTGTGTCTTAGACCTTTGCATACAATCCATCCTACCCAACGTTGCCAAGATGTTTGATACCATATTGCTCCTGTTCTTCTAGAGAGACACTGCCGACTCATACTACCTTGCTATCTCTCGTGGCCAAAAAACAAGGTATTAGAATTTGAGCAGTGATCCTTCACCTGGTGAAGACTACTGGCATTTATAGCAATAGGCTCCTCAGTATGCTTTTCTAACGATATAAAGAACCAAGTTTGGTTTGTACATAAACTCTGCTAGATGCTTCAGGAAGATTCACATCAACAATTACTTTCTGCTAGAAGACTGTGACCATTAATGATGTTGTGTCAACTTGACTGGATTAAGAAATACATAGTAGATTAGTAAAGCACAATTCTGGGTGTGCCTGTGGGATATTTCCAGAGATCATGGGCAAGGTGGCCAGCAAAGTAAGGAGGGGAGACTCAACCTAGATGTGAGTGGCACCAACCTCTAGACTTGTACACTGAATGGAATAAAAGGGAAAGAGAAAGGAAGTTGCTGTAAGTTTTGCAAAGGTACATTCTACCTGCGTGTGTGTGTCTTTTGCTGCCATTCCTGTGGATATCAGACTCCAGTGTCTTCATCCTTCCAACACAGACCCATAGTCCAGGCTCTGACTGGAGCTGAGTGCTTGATCCCTCTTGTTCTGTGGCTTCCAGCATCTTAGAGTGAGTAGCTACTGGATCCTCTACTTCAGCATGCATCCAGCCACTGTGGACTCTCCCATCTTTGATCCTATAAACCTACATAATAAATACTTTTCCAATAAAGAGGCTTAAATAAGAAAGAATTGTCTTCCAGAGGTGAGTGAGCTAGGGCCACATAGAGCCTCTGTCATCTCTAGTGCTTGATATCATGACTGCTGTCATTGTCACCAATTCTCAGTGAGCAAAAAGGAAAGAAGGATGTAGGGCATCCAATGGATGTCTCCTTCATTCTTAGGCCATTGGCTCAGTCTTGACCACAGTGACCACAGCGATGGCAGGAGACCTGGGGAATGTGTGGAGAGCTGGCTATCAGATTCAAGGTGAAGAGCAGAGATGTAATTTTATCCCTGAAAAGAAAGATGGCTTCAAGGAGGCTAAGAACTTCTGCAACCAATTGCCACAAATGATGTAGCTTCAACTCATAGAAAACTATCCTCTCACAGTTCTGGAGGTGTGAAGTCCAAATGCAAGGTGTCAGCAGTGTTGGTTGCTTCCAGAGGCTGTGAAAGAGAACCTGTCCCAACCTGCTTCCTACCTTCTGAGAGTTATGAGAAGTTCCTGGATCTGTCGTAGCTTGTAGATGCCACTGGTCTCTGCCTCTGTCCTCCCAGGGTACTCTCTTCTGTCTCTATCCAAACCCCCTTTCCTCTCTCTTATCTAGATCTTACCCTTAAGCTCAGTATCCATCATAATCCGGGAGACTACATGCATTTGTGTACTAGAGCTGCAATAATAAAATGCTACATACATGGTAGCCTAAACAAGAGAAATTTATTTGTTCAAACTTCTGAAGGATGAAAATCCAAGATCAAGGAGTCAGGAGGTTTTGTTGCTTCTGAGGCCTCTTTCTGTGGGTTTTAGGAGGCAGGCTTGTCACTGTGTCTTCACACAGTCTTTCCTCTATGAAAGCAAATTCCCTGCTTAGTTTTGTGTCCACTTTCCTTTTCTGTTAAGGACAATAGTCATATTGGATAGGACCAAACTTAATAGTCACATTTTAAATTAATCACCAATTTAAAGACCCTAACTCCAAATCCAGTCATGATGTGATCCCAAGTGTCGGGATTTAAACATGAGTTGGGAGAAATAAAATTCAGCTCATAACACCATATCTTAACTTGATCACACCTGTAAAGACTCCATTTTCAAATAAGGTTACATTAACATGTACCAAGGTTGGAACTTCACACATCTCTTTTGTAAAACACAGTTCAACCTATTCTAGGGGTTGTTAGAAATCTCTTGTGTATTATGAAAGAAGAAAGTCGGTTCTCTTGGAAGAAGAAGCTCAATCAGGGCAATCGGGTCTTGCAAAAAGAGAAATAGTTATGGAATTCCTATTCCTCTGTATAGGAGGATTGAGCCAGAGAAATCATAACTGACCAACCCTTTTAAAAATTGAGCCACTCAAGAGGTTGGGAAAGCCTAGGTCACAGGTGATGATGTTTTATCATTTCAGACTCTTTCTTCCACCAACCCCCACTGGCTAGTTTTCCATATACTTGAAAGTTTTACTGACATATAATGGATATACAATGAACTACACATATTTTAAGCATACACTTTGGTAAGTTTTGACATGAATGTACACTAGGGAAATCCTCATTATATTTAAGACAGTGAAATATCCATCCAGCCAGGCGTTTCCTCATGCCATTTTGTATTTCCTCTCTCAGCAGCTTCCGGGCTCCTCACTTGCCCCTCGCTCCAGATAATTTCCTTTCTGTCACCCCAAATTCATTTGTATTTTCTTGAGTTTTATATATATCTGGAGTCACACAGTATGTAGTCACATTCGTCTGTTTTCTTTAACTCAACCATGTTATTTTGAGATGTTTCCATGTTGTTACATGCTATCAGTAGTTTCCCTGTAGAGCCAAAGAGTGTCTCATGTATGCACACACCACTGTGTTTATGTGCTCCCGGACTGGTGAGCATTTGGGTTGTCCTATAGTTTGGATCTGCAGTATTCCTCACAGGCCTATTTTGCTTGTGGCTGGTCTGCAAGGTGACACCACTGGGAGATGGGGGAACCTCAATAAATGGTTCTTTATTAAGGTCTTAGGTCACTGGGGACACGGCTTCAGAGAAGATCCTGGTACCCAGCACCTGATGCTTCCTGTCTGCTTTTTCTTTTTGGACATGAGGTAAGGATTTTTGCTTTACCCTGCACTCCCATGGAGATGGGTCGCCATAGGCTCAAAAGAGCAGGACCAAGAAATGTGGAATGAAACCACTAAAGTGCAGGCCAAAGTATTATGGTTTGTGTCTGTATGTCCCCCCAAAGCCTCAGGTAGTCACAGGGGGTGCTTTTCAGAGGTGGCTGAATCTAGAGTTTTGTGACTGATTCATTGTCTAGTGCTGGGATTATGGGTATGAGTGCCACACTCACGCTAGGGTGAGTAGCCTATATATAATATAAGAGACAGAAGAAGTCATCTCTCCTGCTCCTCCCTTTTTGCTTTTGTTGCTTTTGGTGTCTTATGCCACCATGAAATGCTGCTCCTCTGCCATGCCACCCTTCCTTGGAGCCAGGTATGGATTGAAACCTCCACATATTGTGAACTAAATAAACCTTTCCTTCCTTAAATTTTGGCATTGGGTATTTTGTCTCAGGAATGAGAGAAAAGTAAGACACAAAACAAACCTTTCCCTTCAGAAGTTGAATTCTAAGGTGTCTTTTGTACTGATAGGATACTAAAAAGCACAAGTTGTTTCTTGTTCTTCATTAGTAGCCTTAAATCTGCAGTGAGTATTCATCAAATCTTTGTACAGTGTCTCAGTCCATGCGGCTGCTATCAGAAAGCACCATCAGTGAGGCTAGCAGCATATTCTGACAGCTCTGGAAGCTGGAAACTCTAAAATAAGGGCCAATAGATTCTGAGGCCGGTGGTACCTACTTTCTGGCCCATGGGTGGGGTCCTCTCGCTGTGCTCTCTCTCACGTTGCATGGTAGAGGGACAGAGAGTTCCATGGCCCCATTTTATAAGGCCACTAATCTCATTGATGTGGGCTCTGCCCTCCTGGCCAATCATCTCTCAAAAGGCACCACCTCTTAATGCCACCATTTGGGAGGTTAAGAGTTCAAAGAATACATGGGGTCACAAAAAGTCATACAATAGCACACAATTTTCTTTATGTTAGGTAAATATGTAGGAATGAAGTAGCTAGGTTATATAGTAGGAACGTGCTTAGATTTTAGGGGAAACTGCCGAACTATTTTCCAAAATGGCTAGTACCATTTTTCATTCCTATCATCAGGATATGAAAGTTTAAATTTCTCCATATTCTTGCCAACACTTGGAATTTTAATTATAACAAAAGATGTGTAGCGATATCACATTATGGTGTTAATTTGCATTTCCTTAATAAGAAATAATGCGCTTATTTGCTAACTGTATATCTCCTTTAATAAAGTGCCTATTCAAATGTTTTTATAATTTTTATTATTTTTAATGTTGTATAATTGATATTTTAAAGTTATCATATATTCTACTTATATGTCCTTTGTCAGATAAATGATTTCAAATAGTTTTCTGGTCTAAGACTTACCTTTTTATTCATCTACTGGGGCTCTTTAATGACCCCAACTTTAAAATTTTGTCCACCTCCAAGTGATCAGGTTTTTAAAAAATTCCTTCACACATTGTGCCTTTGGTGCCACATCCAAGAGATTGTTGCCTAACTCAGTCACAAGTGTGCTCTCCTACTCTTTCCTACACAGTTGTACATTCAGGCCTTTGATATAATGACTGAGTGTTATACAGTGCTATGTAGTACAAAACAAACATAAACTGACACTCCTGCCCCAACTCCTATTTAACATAATTCCCATGATATTAACAGATTTACTATCTATCTATCTAGCAACATTTTTTACTCAATTTGCTAAAATTACATACAGAGCTATTGCATCTACTTTCGGGAGTATCATCATGAGGGATAATGGACTGTACTTTTATGTGTTTCATAGCCTTTTTTTCCAGGTTTGTTGTTGAGATAATGGTGACCTTTCAGAATAAACAGGGAGTCATTCCTTTCTATTCAGTTTTCTGGCATATGTATAATTGATATAATTTCTTCCTTAAATATTTGGTGAAATTCACAATGAAGTCATTTGGACAAATATGCTATCTTGAGGGAGGGTTTTTAATCTGCAAATTCAATTTTGGTTGGAGCCTGCTTTTATATGAGACCAGAACAGTATTAACATGAAACTTCCAACCTGACACCAGGAATTCATGGGCACCTGGCTCAGTGCCTCATGAATTACTAGATGTCCCAGTTCCCTCGTCAGAATGGGCGGTATTACTGGCTGTATGAGGGCTGAGCACTGTTCTGTCTCCTTCTCTGGGAACCATCTTTGTTCAACTTTTGGGAGTTTCATTCCAGGCATGTGTGGATCAAGACTCTGCAGATACTTGTGGGGAACCTCACAGGTTTTTGGAGACCTCTCTATACACAGATTTCTCCTCACTGATGTTTTATTCAGAGAACTCTAATTGTCCTGATCTCCCGGTACTCTCAGCTAGCTGCTCAATTCAGGGAGTCTTCCGGACTCCATCTGATTACCCCTCCCTCACTGTAATGCCTGGAAATACTTCAGAACCTGGCTGGGACAATTCCAGGACTCTCTTCTTTGGCTCTGCATTTCTCAGGGACCACTGCATTTCACTGCCTGATACCCAGTGTCATGAAAACCCTTGTCTCTCTTGTTGCTGTTGCTGTGCTCATTGTGTTTCAAGTAAGGTCGTGCAGATCTTACACACTGTCTTGGCCGGCTGTATGGCCACCATTTGCTCTTGAATCCAGGTGAACTGGTGCTTAATGCCACAGAGAGATGCAGTCATTTGTTTGACTGTGCCAGCTCTGTAATGTCTTAGAACTCACTTGGGAACAGAGGGGAGAAAGAGCTCCTAATGATCCACAACAGCAAAAGATGAGAGGAAGTACACAGAGCAGGGAGCTCCTAATAGAAGCAGGAGGCTACTCACCTTTTGGGCTTACACAGTAGAGGTAGCAGCACCTCTGAAGAGCCAAACCAGAAAGTGGTGGGTTTTCGATGCCCCTCTGGGTGATGTAGGAACTTGACAACAAGTTGTTATGAGTGTGATTCCGAGCTCAATGTGCTGCTCAATTGCTAAGGGTGGAAGTGCTGATGAGGGCCAGGGGGACCCTGCTTATTTTAACCATCTTGTTGTGCTCCATCAGTGCTAATGGGAATTGAGAAGCCAAATCGTCACACATCGCATCCACCGGGAAATTCATTCTCCAGGATCTGAGTGAAAAAGTAACAAAAGCTTCAACTTTAGGCAAAGCTCACAAGAGTGCAAGTAGAAGATAATTGGAAATAACTGTGGTCTGGCTGTGCCCAGATGGTGGGCTTCCTTCATGGCAAGGTGTTCTTCTCACACTGAGCACATGCTTACCAGGCACATATTTTTGCAGTAAAATGCCTCAGGCACTTCTTTACGCATTTGGGGGAAATATAGGCTCACCATCCTGGTGTGCCAGTGGGTGATTCCTCAGAGCAAAGAAGTAACATGGTGCGGAGGAGGAGCTATTGACATGGACTGCAGACACTGTCTCTTGGCTGGTACTGTTTCAGACAGGCAATCACGATGTTAACAGTTTTAGTACTGTGCACTGTGTCAGATGATGAGTCGGGTGCCTGGCATAAAGTGTTGCTTTTAATTTTCAAAACAAGCAGGTATGACAAGTTGATCTTACATTTATGGAGAGGTAAATGGAGGCTCAGAGAGACTTGTTAGAGTCAGTGTATCTGTCTTTAAATCCCAGCATCATGCTCTGGTTGCTCTTCAGATAGTATAAGTCCTTCGCCTTTTAAATCCCAGCATCTTTGAGTACATCTCTTGACCTCTTCTTATGTTTGAAGGTCTATACTTAATTTATTCTTTGAGATAGTCCTGGAAAACAGAAATCTCTTGGCCTTGGAGTCAGATATAGTTTGGAAGACCAACTCTACCTTTAAAAATCTTCTATTCATGCCAGGTATAGTGGCACATGCCTGTAATCCCAGCATTCAGTGAGGCTGAGGCAGGAGGATCACAAATTAAACCCAGCATGAGCAATTGAGTACATTAGGAAGACCCTGTCTCCAAATAAAAAATAAAAGTGGTTGGGGATATAGCTCATGAGAAGACCCTGGCTTCAATGCCTAGGGGAAGGTGCCCCTTCACAAATCTATTCATTCCTTCACCACCTATGCAATGCAGATGATAAAGGGCATAGGGAGATAAGTCAGGCAAGAGTCTTACTTCAATATAGCTAGGATCTAGTGATAGTGGCATTGTTGAGCATTAGAACCAACTTCTACTGACTTCTAAACTTGAATGCTTTTAAAGACACCCTTCTCCATTCCCAACACAATTTATATCATGTTGACTGCTTTATATTATGGAACCATCTGAACTCCAGGAGCATTGTAGGATAGTGGTTAGAGTCAGGTAGTGTAAAATAGCTGCTTGAGTTCACATTCCAGCTCCGCCACCAACTACCCATATGATCTTGGGTAAATTATTTAACCACTGTGTGCCTCAATGTTCTCATTGTTACAATGGGAGTGTAATAGGCACTTACCCTCTAGGGATATTTTGAGGGTAAAATTAGTAAAGTACTTATTTGCATGTTTGGTCTTTGGGACATATTCAAATGCTTGTCATTTTTATTCTCATTATTATTATTTGGTATTATATTGTTCTCGTTATTATCTGTTCCTTTGTTGTCCATACCTAGAAACACTTTCCTATGTAGAGGTAATGAGGTCTTCCTTACTTTCCTATTGAAAATTATTGGGCATTAAATTAATGATTTTAGAATTAGAAAGAAAAGTAGAAAATATCTTGTAAGTGCTCTTTCCCCTCCAAAATATTCCTCCTTTCACATTAGGACTCCAAGGAAGCAAGTAGCCCCACTAATCACCTGCAGCATTACTACAGGTTACTCAAGGTTAAGAAACCTTTGTATGACATGCTTGGTTCTGAAGCACTTCAGAGTTTCAGTGTTTTATATTGTGGTTTGTTCGTGTTTTTGGTTTTGCTTCAGGGATGTTTACATGGACATCTGAACAACTCTAATTTGAAAAAGCAAAATCCCAAGTAATTTTAAATCCAAAACTTTGGAAACTGTGGTGTGCTAGTATAGTTTTGGCCCTGAGGGTCAAGTTTTAAATGCTTGGTCCCTAGAGAGGCACTACTGGGAGGGAGTGGACTGTTCCAGAGGCAGAGCCTGGCGGGACCTTCATGTCTTGTGAGTGCACCTTCCAGTCCCTTTCTAGGGTTGTTGACCTGAGGGAAGAAGGGGAAGGAAGAAGTGGTTTCCTCTGGTGCACACTCCCACCCTGTCACTCTGTGTGCTGCTTCGCCATGGGCCCCAGCAACAGGGCACCTGGTCAATCTCTCTAAAACTGGGATCCAAAATAAACTCTTTTCCTTTGAAGGTTGATTATCAGGTGTTTGTTATGCTAATGATAACATGTAACTTATCAACACCAGTATGATGTTTTAGATTTCCAATCACGTTGGATTTCAGATGTTTATAGATTTTCAGGTCAAGGATGTTTCAACCTGTGTTGGAACCCAAGAGACTATAGAACCTCTCTTTCTTTGATACTATGATATGACCCTCATTCCAGTGAAATTTCACCTTAGCAGAGTAGCTTTAAAGTCAATAAAAGATGGACTAGATTCCTGATCCCTCTAGGTTCTAGCTAGAAGGCACTCCACAAGTTACCCAGGCACACAGAGCCTTGGTTTTCTTATCTGTGACATGGAGATAGAAACGCCTTATTTATAAAGTTTTTGTGGTCATAAAATGATTCTATTTGTGATTGACTTACCGCATTACTGTACCTGACACAGTAACTGTTTAATGAAGGTTAAATATACAGAGACCAACAGCACTGCTTACTTTGGAGTCCTACTTGGATTTACTGAAGAGATGTTAGACAGTCTTGCTGACATCACAACCTTTGTAAACCTCAGCTCCATCTCTGTACCTTAGGGATTGCATTGCCTATTGCTTGGGCTTGTGAAGGGTAAAGAAATAATGGTTTTAAAACAAGTGCAGTGCCAATAAACAGTAACAGATACAAGTGTAACTGTAACTACTCTCGTTATTATGCTCTCACTTGTCTGGTCCTCTGTGTCAGTAGCTTTGTGTACATCAATAATTCAAAGTCCTAGACATAGGAAATAGTATGTCCATCCCATCATTTTTCCTGAAAGTCACAATCAGTAAGAATGAGCTATTTGGCATGCAAAGTGACTGTCAAAAAGCAAACTATGGTAAGAGTCCTTGTATATGGACTCATAACAGTAGAGCAAGGTCCCACGATCAATCTTCAGCACATTAATAATTGAATCTGCGTTTTAATTGAGAAGCATGCTGGGCTCCAGATCTTGGCTGATCTCTACAGACAGTGAAGGAGAATGATGAGGTATAATCTACTGAGGAGACTAAATATGCCGACGGTGGTGTTTCAAGTTCTGCTTTCTAACAGACTCTCTTGATGGAAAGGGCTGCAGAGGTGCAGGATTCACCTGCTTTAGCTCTGACACACTAGAAGGAAGCTTTGGGGCACAGAGAAGTGACGAGGTGAACAGATTCCAAAGAAGAATTCAAAGGCCAGCAAAGCTGTTTCTTCTCTCTTAGTCAGATATTTGGGTCCGAAATACCAGCTCTTTTATCTGTCATTGGTACCACACAAACATTATATGTAATATATATTATCTTTAATCTTTTATATTTCCAATGAGGAGAAGGTGATCCAGAGGGGTTAACTAAAATATCTAAAGTCTCACAGTTGGTCAATAGAGGAAGTTCCAAAATCCAGTTCTTCTACCACAACTTACACTGTTAATTTCTTTGAATCCTGACATTTCATGCATTTATCGCTACTGTGAAATTTCTCAGTACTGACTCTGCTGAATGAGCTTAAGTAGCATGCAAGCCGGGGGCGAGCCTCTTCCTAGCAGGCGATCTGAATGGAGTTCCGGTTCTGCTGATTCTCATCCTCCACTCTTTCTACACAATGGCAGCACACAAACCCTCTCTTCATTCTCACCACTGCAAGTACCAGAGCATATCCTCTGCCATTCGCTTCATCTGGTGATGTTTTAAGCTTGCTTTCCATGGCAACCAGCCACCAGCACAAGAAGCCCACAAAGCGGAGCTGAAAAGCAACCACAGCTCCGCTTGTTCCAGGTGATGGACAGGAAAATGCAGAACCAATGATCGTTTACCTCTGATCTTTTCCACTCTTGCTGATGAAGATTTCACTGCAGTTGGACACAAGTTCAGTCTTCTTCATGGTTTTGTTGTACTGTATGTACCCCAAGATACTCTCCTGTGAAACACACAGCAAATAAAAGTAGGAGTAAGGATTGTGAATTATAGATCTCCTCCAACCCCTTCTATGCTTCACTCCTTTCACTTTTTTCCCTTTCTTTCTTTCTTTCTTTCTTTCTTTCTTTCTTTCTTTCTTTCTTTCTTTCTTTCCTTAGTACTGGGAATTGAACTCAGGGTCTTTACTCTAAAATACAATCCATGCCTTTTCTTTATTTTGTATTTTGAGACAGGGTTTTACTAAGTTGTCCAGGCAGAGCTTGAACACATGATCCTTCTACTCCATCCTCCCAGAGTTTTAGGATTGCAAGCATGTGCCACTCTGCCTGTCTTCTTTCTTTCTATACAAGGGATAACAGACTCCTCAAATCCATCTCAATTTTATTTTACCCAAGCCAATAAATTCAAGCTGTCATACCCCCAAGCCTATAACAGACCAAACACTGGACCAAATGAGAAATGTAGTGTAAGTATATACCCTCCTTTTTTATTATTTCTTCTCCTTGATGTCTTCCGTAAAGAACTGTGAGTATGTGTGTATTACAGAGAGAAGGGAGAGAAAGAGAGAGAGAGAGAGAGAGAGAGAGAGAGAGAGAGAGAGAGAGAGAGAGAGAGAGAGAGAGAAGAGAAATTTTAGAAAATATTGCTAAAGACACATGGGTGTGGAAGTGTGGCTTGCTATATACTGACCCCGAGGGAGCAGAGCTCAGCAAGAACATTGCAGACTTAGCTGGGGCGGAGGGTGGCAGGCAGCAAGAAGATTTAAGACCAATGTGATTTCTTGGAAACAGAGAATTCGTGGTCATGTGATGTTTCAAAGTATTTTCCCAACTCCACATTACTTATCAAACGACACATTTTATAGAAGAGGTCATTTAGAAGAAGTCAGAAGAGGGTGGCTCTATTTTCTGTCACATGGATTTTAAGCCATTACTGTAATTATGGCTAGGTGGACACGTGTATTGGTGAGAGAGAGCAGTGCAGGTATCTGGGCCATGGTTTTGTTCTCCTATCCAGATGTTGTACCAGCTGCAGGGTGAGGAGGGAGCCTGTGGACCTCACCTGCTCTACCTGTTTGATGTATAGCTGGAAGCTTCTCTCTTTGGCTGCCCATCTGGCTCCTGGCACCAGGAAGCAAAATTATTATTTTTTTCCAAATTAAAGGCTTTGAGTCACAGCTGTTAATTGCCAGATGATTATTAAAAACACATATGGCCTACTGAGGTTTGAGAAGACAACTCATGCATGCTTTCCAGCCTCAGTCTCAGGGGCTGTCAGCCTCAACCCATGTATATTATTCTTCAAAGAATAAAGTGTGTTTTTACTATTTGCGCAAGCAAGTACAGATGAGGAGCGTAGTGACGAGAGCCCGGGACAGTGCTTACAGTCACAAAAACTGACTTCCCCACACAATTTGTCTACAGTCTCAGGTTGCTCGTCTCAGCCCAATGCTGGGCTCAGACTTCCTCCATCTGGGCACTCTTTAAACATCTGCAACCTCTCTAATGGGGCTAACTAAGGCCTGTGCAAAAGGATGTCTAAGGGAAAGAATGAAAGAAAAGGCCCAGCAACAGACACGATTTTGAGACTATGGTTGTCATCCTGCATTGGTGGAACTTGGATGAGGGACAGATGGAGGCTTCCTGTGCAGGTACAGCCTGGGGGGGGAGAGACCAGGCAGTGGGGGTGGATTCTTTACATGATGGCAAAAGCCTGGAAATTATGGCTGGACAAGGAGGAAGAAGCAGGTGTCTTAGTTACTTCTTGTTGCTGGGACAGAATGCCAATTAAAGGAGGAAAGGTTTATTTGGTTTACAGTTTGTAGAGGTTTCAGTCCATAATCAGTTGGCTTTAAGACAGAGTGAACTGGCAGACAGACATCACACAGGGGAAATAGTTCATGGCAGGCAGAAGGTAGCAAAGCACGAAGGTCAACAACAGCTCTTTTTATTCCTTATATCTTATCCTGGCTACTTAGGGTAGGATTCTAGTGCCATTGAGCCTAGTACTGCAGCATGAATCACTTCCAGAGTCACATACTCTAGACCCAGACACCTCTGGAAAAACCCCTCCTACAATTGCATGAGGCTTTGGTGGGGGCATCTAAACACAAGCCATAACAACAGGCTTAGAGCTTAAATTGTGTGTTAGAAGAGGTGGGGAAGGAAGGAGCTCCTGAGAATCATAGGACATGGCTTAGGTTTTCTTTCTCAGATCCTAAAGCCAAGGGACAGCATGGCTTATCCTATAAATAAGGAAATCTTGTCCTTCTGAATTCTCTACTTGGTGTTGTGCATGGTGGGGAAAACAACTCAGTGATGAGGCATCTCCTCCCATGCAGTTTGCAATCTAATTGGTGATGAAGGTGATGGTGGATGGACTAGTTTGTAAGCAAAGGACAGAAAACAGGCACTAAATTAGTACATTCAAATATTCATTGAATGCTCATCCCTACATATGTCAAGTTCTTTGTCAATGTACAGTAGAGGAAAATATAAAATCTTTACTCTTTTTGAGTTTGTTTTCCAGCAAAGTAAGACAGAGAATATAGAATCTGTGTATTTAAAATATGCATAGTATTATATACTAATAGATACTACAGCTAAAATATAAATATCAGAAAAAGACAGTCTTGTTGGAGATAAGACTAGTTACTAGTCTTGGTGGAAACTAGTTACTCCTCATCTTGATGGCATTAAATCTAGTTCCAAGGATCGCAAGTAGAGAATGCAGCAGAGAAGAAATGAGCTAGAGTAGACGGGGTAATGAGCCCAACAGACCCCTGGGAAGGGCATCATGGGCAGAAGAATTCAGTCTGACAGTGGTGCTCAGAGAGAAACATATCTTGCAATGAGAATAGAAACTCCAAGCAAGCCACAGAGAGTGGAGTAGAATGAGTGATGTTGTGGGCAGAGGGAAAGAGAGAATTAGGTCAAAGGAGAGGGGAAACCACTCTACATGTAGGGTCTTGAAAGTCATTGGAAATACTTTGTTTCATATGAGGAATGAGGTGAGAGTCTACTGAATGGTATGGAGCTAAAGAAAGCTGTAATTCAGAACTCACTATACCAAGATGCCTGTGGCTTCTGCAATGGGTCTTGAGCTTATTGAGATGTGAATTGCTGAGCTTCTCTGCTACATCAGTGGCTCTGAGGTAGCCCTGAGAATGCATTGCCAGCAAGTATCACATGCTCTCTTGTGATTTGTCTTCAATTTAGAACTTTAAGAATTGTTCTAAATTGGCTGGGATATAGCTCAGTAGTAGAGCATTTGTCTAGCACATGCAAAGCTCTGAATTCAATCACCAGTAAAAAAATAATAAAATAAAATAGCAGGAGTAGTAGTGCATGCTTATAATCCTAGCATTCTGGCAGCCTGAGGCAGGAGGGTACTAAACTTCAATTTAGCATTGGTAACTTAGTGATTTGGCAAGATCATATTTCAAAAATATAAAATAAAATAAACAGAGCTAGGGATGTAGCTAAGTGTGAAGGTCTTGGATTCAATCCCCAGTACCACAAAAATTTCTCTAAATTGTTTATCACAGCACTGTTCATAGTAACCAAGATGTAGAATGAATACTTTGTGTCCATGAAAGGATGAAGAAACTTGCAAAGTCTAGAGGCTTAACTAAGTAACTCAGCAGTTCTATTTTCTGGGGTGAAAAGAACATGCCCTTACTGCTCTAGGATGTTGTTCATTGTGTCAACTTGAGAAGTTAAAAATTCAATTAAGTGCTTCAGCAGGGGACCAGGATCCTTACTTTGTAAACATCCTCATTTTGTGGAAGAGGAGGGCACAGAAGTGGTGTGAGTGTGCACAGGTAATCAGCATACAATCTGAAGGGAGAAAGGAGGCTTGCTTCCCCCCTTGTGTTCTTGCTGCTTTTGCTGTCTTCTGCTGCTTTGGACAGTTGCCCCTGTGCTATGCCACCCTGCCTTGGAGCCAGCTGATTATGGTCTGATGTGTCCACAAACTGTGAGCTAAGTACGTCTTTCCCTCCTTAATTTTGGGTGTTGGGTGTTTTGTCTCAGCAGTGAGAGAAAAATAACCAACACAGTTATTTGTAGCAACATGGATGGAACTGGCACACATTATATTAAGGGAAATAGATCAGGCCCCAAAATCTCAAATAGCACATTTTCACTTGTATGTGGAAGCTAAAAGTTGCTTTCAAATGAATATAGAATTGACAAGAGGTTACCAGAGCCTGGCACGGATGTGGCAGAGGGAGGGTGGAGAAAGTGTGGTTTCTAGGTGGAAAGTTGCATTTGGACAGGAGAAAAACTCATATCCTGTAGCAAAGTGGGAACAGTGGACAACAACTGTTTGGGCATTACAACAGCTAGTTGAGAGAATTTTGAATGCTCCTACCTCAAAGAAGTGATATATGTCTGAGGTGATCATTCACCAGGTAGCCTGATGTATCAAAATGTCACCTGGTTCCCATAAATAGGGACTATTGCATTATGCCCATTAAAATACAGGTTGTTGGCTTGTTTGTTAGGATATTTTTCTTAGAGAAGTGGTGCTCTAGGAGAAATAGTAGAAAGCGATATGGATAACATGTCGGGGACTCTTTCTTAGAGCATGGGTTTTAGGTCCTGAAGGACAGAAATGGGTTTAGATGGGAAAAACTATAGCTGTGCAAAGAATTACATGAGCAACAGCAGAGTGGAAGAGTTTGGTTTTTGTTTGTTTTGATTTTCTCTCCTATTCTATCTGTTGCTGAGAAGAATGTAGGGTAGTTTTAGGAAAAATAGATTTATGAAACATTTATCATACAGTATCCTCAGAGATCTTTCTGGAGACCACCACATTTTTTGCAGCAGGTCCTACCTTGGGTCCCCCTCTATGTGTGAAGTGTAAGGAAAAGGGAGGGCTCATCAGTCAGCATCTGCGGGGCACTACCTTGGAGGCTGCCTGCACACTCAGTCTCCTGGAATCTCTGTTTGTGAAGTCCATGGATACCACTGTCCTTTGGCACATCAGCCCTTTCAGAATTGCCCAAATCAGCCCTAGCCCAAGGTCTGGAGAGTGATGGTTCAGCAGGGAAGAGAAAACAGCTTAAAATTGGCTACCGAACATCACAGCCCTACATGTTTCTCAGCCAACCCTGATTTTGGGAATTTTTCCTGGACCATTTTCCCCAAGCCTCAGTCTGTCTTGTAGCTCATCTCCACCACTGGCTTTGAGGCTGATTCCCTGACAACCAGCCAGGCAAGCGCCTGAGCCCTCTTCCACCCTTCCTCAGAGCAGTTGGCCTGCGTTCTTGCCTTGCTTTTGTTCCAGTCTACACCCTTGCACTCCACCACCCCCCGGCTCATGAACAGCCTTTCCTAAAGAAAAGCAGCATCCTTGTGAGAAGCCAAATTCCACGAATATCTAGCTTCCAAAGCATCCACTTTATAAAGGAATGCCTTTCTCCCCTTTCCAATTACAGGTGACATAGCAAGATTGAGCATATCTTAAATATCTCTTTAAAAGAGGGGACAGACAGAAATGAAACTAGAAAAGTAAGGTGAAACCAGTATACAAAGCAGATGGCTTTTCATTCCAACAGTTGCTAGATGACATCTACAAATTTTGCTTTCACTAGACTTTATATAGAAAGGGGCTGTTGTGAACTAGTCAGATCAGCTTACAGAGCAGAAGGAGTCACTGCTAACTGGGAGCGTTAGGGGGGCACCTTGCAAACATGTCAGGGAGAGGAGTTTAGACTAGGTAAGAAACAGAACAGACACCAGTGCAAGATTTCTGTAAAAGGAAGACAGATTTTCAGCAACTTCTAAGGACAAAGAGTCTGATAAAAGCCTTCCAGACAGATGGTAGAATGAAAAGCTGGGAACCAGGACAATACAAGAGGAAGGTTCATGCAAGAGGCAGACATGCTTCAGCTTTATCTACTTTCCAGCATAGCCCACTGACCCACAGCTCATATGCAAAGCCTAGCTTTCACCTGAACATTTCCAATGGCTTTGCCTAATGTCTGAAGTACAAGCCACTGACACCTTATACTCCTTTGTACAACACAACATGGTTCACTAATTACATCTGTATTATAGGAATTTGTGGAGATGTTTATTAGGAAATAAGCTCCATGAGGGTAGGGGCCAGTTTCATGGTGCAGGGGAGGGTTTAATAACAATAGCAACAAAAATTGCACTTTTTAAGCAAACACTAGTGTAGCAAAGTGTAATGAATGTGGTTCACAACAATGTAGTATATGGGTGGGTAATATGTAATGTCAAAAGTGTCAGTTTAGGAGTAGAATGTATGGACTTGACATCTGAAGTATTAGCATTTACTGCCCCTGGGAATTTGAACAATTATGCAAGCTCTCTGTTTTGAGTATTTATCTATGCACAGGATAGTTAATGAATATTGTGTAGCTGACATGTGTGAAGTGTGTCAAATAATACATGAAATGCCCTAATATCCAATAAGGATAAATTTTAGAGCCATTAATGACAGTGGGGATTCACACTTGTGCTGGGCATTCTTGAAGTTGAAATCTGGGTCCCTGAGGAGACAAGTGTGTTGATAACAAAGTCAGCATAGTGGAAAGACAAAGACAACTGTTTTATGAAAACAGTCTAACTTTCATGGTATTTCAAGTTAATTTGTAGTATAGGTATAATTTACAGACTGTATTAATCTACCTCTTAAAGTGTATAATATCACTGTCATGAACCACAAGTTGGTCAGCCATTAACACTAATTCCAGAACATTTTATCATCTCCCAAAAACAATGCTTGCCCACTAGCAATCACTGTCTATGTCCCCTCCTCCCTGTTCCTAGAAAGTACTAATCTTTTGTCCCTGGGTTTCTCTAGTCTACATATCTCATATTGATGGAATCATTCAAATAGAGCTTTGGATCTGTTTTCTTCACTTAGTATGTTTTCAAGATGTAAACATGTTGCAGTGTGAGTCAATGCTTTGTTTCTGTTTATGGCTGAATTATATTCTTCTGTGTGGATATACTATATTTTGTTTGTGGATCTGTCAGTTGGTGGAAATTTGGGACACTTCTACTTTTTTGGCTATCATTAAGAATACTGCTCTAAATATTCATAAGGAGGATTTTTGACATATGTTTTAATTTTTCTTGGGAGTAGAATTGCTGGGTCATACAATAATTCTATGTTTAACATTTTAAAGAATTGTCAACTAATTTCTGAAGTCCCTTCCTTATTTTACCTACCCATTAGCAATGTAGGAAGGTCTCCATGTCCTTGCCAAGACTTCTTAGTGTCTGTCATTTTGAGGATGGTGAATCTTCACGTACTGCTCACTGCAAAGTGATGTCTCATGGTGATTTTGATTTCCATTTCCCTAATGACTAATGATGGTGAGTACTTTTCATAAGCTTATTGGTCATTTGCATACAGTCAACTCATTAATATTAATACACTATTTTGAGATAAGAACAGTAGACCTAAATAAAATTTTCCAGTGTGTGGTAAGCCCTACAAGAGTACAGACATGTGTGTGTGCAAATAAGACCGGGGTTAGAGTTTTTGTAATAATAAATGTGTAGGTCATTGCTGAAGACATAAAGAGGAGTCATTTCTAGAAGGAGTAGAAAATCTGGGATGCCCCGGGCTTTACTTAGTGGGACAATAAAGGAGGGCTAAGAAGCAAAATAAGGAAAAGAAGAGGGACCTGTAAAACCCAGGAATGGGGCTAGCGTATTTTTTGAGAAAAAAATTTAGGTTTTAAGAAATTCTATTAGGAGCAGCAATCTGCCTGAGGTCTGTGGTTGTCTGATCTAAATAAAGTCTACAGGAAGGTCAGCACCACCATAAGATCTGGGGAGCCAGGTTTTGCTAGGAAGAAAACATTCTGGTTAGAAGACTGCTGCCTATTGTTCCAGAACCTCAGAGAAAAAACTGGCTTTTTTTTTGTTTTTTAATCTGTGAAACACTTTGTCTTGTAAAAAATGGAATTGTTCTCCCTTATAACTTCTCAGACCAGAATAAAATCAAAACATTAACTGAGAGGAGCACATCTGACCTCTAATTCTAAACCTCATGGCCCATGCCCCCTTCTTCCACTGTGGGCTCTACTTTTATTCTTGTGTGTTGGAATGCTTGACACTAATTTTGCTCCACTTAAAGGGCTCGAAAGGAACAGTACAAACATTAGGAATCTGTCTTATTTATGCTCACCTGATTTCTTCAGATCTAAAATATGTAGATTAGCTTCCCTTTTCATGTTGCTTAAAATAACTTCTTTGGTTTGATCTAGCAGGCCAACACTTAGGCTGGATGCTGATATTCCATTTGTGAGTGAGATCAAAGTGTTTCCTTGTATAGAACGTTATTTAATCAGCTCCAAATTTCCCTCAAAAAGGCGCTTAACTGCTCCTGTTTATCGCTCTTATTTCACTTCATTTTATAAAGCTCCATACACAACTGACGCTCATGCAGGTCCATTACTGGAGAATTAAGGTCGTGGCTGGGGCATGAATCCTCAGCTCCCCAGACTTCCACAGGGACATGTGCATGTGTCTGCCAATCTTTTCAATTTCCTTCTTGGTTTAGTGGAAACAATCAGAAGTGAGCCTGAATGCTAGCTGCAGAAACTCCTTAACTAAATTCACCAGTAGCAGACAGCAAACAGCCTGGAACTTAGGACTCAATTCACCAAAATCCAGTTATGGGGCATGGGGTTGCTCAACCCAGTCTCACAGAGAGGAATCCCTCTCACCGGGAAGGGCTTCCTGGGCTGGGTACTCTGGTTCCTCTTTGCATGTGTTGTGGTCTTGGAGCTGCCTGGGCTGGCTCTTGCCCTAGTACCGCTTTCTGCGTAGAGCTTATCTGACTGGTAACCCACTGTGCTTGATGTAGCACAGCAGTCAGGAACAGGCCTGTGCTTTCTAATTCAGCTCTCACTGCCACTTCTTAACTGGGCGATCTTGAGTTTATTTTGCTTAAACTCTCTGGGCCTCCATTTATTCACCTGTAAAGTGAAGATAACTGAAGAACCCCTTTCCTAGGGCTGTCATGAGAATTAATGAGATAAGCTACAGCCAATTCTTAGTACAATAGAAAGTGCAAAGCCCGTCCTGCACTGTGTTCCTTATTAACCCAATTTGTTTTTTTTTTTTTTTTTCACCGAATTGTCCAAGCTGGAAGCTCCTGGGCCTTTGTAAATACCCACTTCTCTCCTCATTCCTGCTTTTTGTGTCTCCTGGGCCCCTTTCGTTCACTGCATCAGAGAAAAATCTCTGGGATCCACCCTCTCACCTTCTCCGTTAACACTGGCCCGTTCAGGCTCTGTCTGTCCTGGTGCCTCTGCTGCCCGTCCCTGTCCCTCTCTGCCAGGTCTCTTTCAGCTCCAGCAGGGTGATTTTCTAAAACAGTTTGTCACATTGAATTGAACAACTGACTTGTCAGTGCGGGGTTTCAATGGGCAAAACCATAAGGTAATTTACCAATTGTAATTTTGATGAGATGCCCCTGTGTTTTTTATTTTCATTAACATTTTTGTGCACAGAAAGTCTCATTATTGCAAGCCTAGTGCAGTATTACTCCAGCATGTTTGCCTTGTTAGTTTTGTATATTCCTAGGTGGACACTGAGATTGTTCTCAGTAATGTTGATTCGTGTTGACATTTTTCTTTTGCCACACTACTGTGGCCGAGGCCTGTCAATGATACATGTATTTTCCACCTGCACATACTTTCTCATGGGCTTCAGTCATTTCTTCCTTATAAGTTTCAGTTTATTTTTTGAATGATTTTGTTGGTATAATGTTTCCCACTAACATTAGTGCAGTGATAATCATTTATTAATTTGTAGCATTAGCATGATGAATACAATTATTAATCAAATAGTTAAGCCTAGTTATTTCTACATCAGCTGACAGCTATGTTACTCTCATATGTAGAAATGTTGGCGTTTTCTTTATCTTCATTAATTAAATCCAAATCATCCCTTCTACAATAGGCTCAAAGTGTATCGTAACTCGGTAACCCAGCCATCCCTGGCATTCCACTACAAGGCGCTTCTGATTTCCTGCCTAGCTTTTCCTCTCATTTAGCATAATAACATTTTCCTGTGCCATTAAAAATTATTCTAAAATGTTATTTTAATAGATGCATAACATTCTATCATATGGATATGTTATAATTTATTTAACATTCCCATATTGTTGATCACTATGATAATTTTCAATTACATGGTATTATGAATTGTACTATAAAGAGCACTGTTGATCATAATTTTTGGTAGACAGTTGTTTTAGAATAACTTATTGACAGCCTGAAAATATGCTTGAAATAGCAGCTGATGGCCATGTTGCTCAGCACACAGCTGCATCTGACAGCACAGGGACACAGCAGTGCACTGTACGGGGATGACGTGGACAGTCAGGGAAGCATCAGTTCCTGACACTCACTCACAATCCTCCCCCTCCTGGGTGCTATGCCCCTAGGTGAACCTCCCCTGTCCTTTTTGTATCATTCCAGGAGTGCAACCAGAATTTACCGCAGTAATGCAGCTGGAATAGCTGATAAGTCCTGCCTCCCTAAGGATCCAGCACATTGCACTTGATTAGTTCTGTATTTGTTTTACTATTTTCTTCTTCAATGAGTCCTTCCTTTCTTCCTTCTTTCATCTACCTTTCTCTCTTTTTCTTACTATCTTATTTGTTTCCTCCTTTTCTGCCTTCCTTCCTCTCCTCCTTTTGACTTACATGACTTGCAGGCCAAAAATGTGTTTAGTTTTATTCTAAACAGAAGAAACCAGAAGTGAGTGAGACACACCCCTGCTTAAGTTTTAGCTTTCTTATTTGTAGGATGCCACGTCAAGAACATTTACTCATTTCCCTAATTGTGCTAATAATGACAACTAACTATTCTTTGTGCCTGGGTTACCTTATTTTCTGTTTCTTCTGGGTAGATGCACTGTTAGAATCCGCCCTCTTCCATCTGTGCTTGAGTCAAGATGTATGAACGTTCACAAGTTAGTATTTCCCTAAAACACTGTGAATTTCTAAGATGGAAGCTATTATTGTTGCCCCTAGTAGCCACACTATTAATAATCCAAGTAATGATGTCAGTACTACAGCAATACAGTGTCCCCCTGTGCTACCACTCACAATCATCATTTCCAGATCTCTTTTTATTATTCCACTGCCATCACCCAGGGGCTGCTCAGACAATTAAATTCCAATAATAAGAGTGAAGAATAATTAAAACAACACAGAGAACAACAGAAACGAGAAGACACATACTGGAAAAGCCAAGGAAATCTAACCAAGGGGCTAACTTCACTGTGACAGGTGCTAATAAGATCAACTAGGAATACATGACAAAATCCTGAGAACTTGAAAATTCTCTCCTTCCTCAATGGCCTTTTTGCCACTGAGGTCTCCAGAGGTGTTAGATTGTATAACACTTATTCAGCTGATCCTGCCAAAAATGTTCCACAAGGGAGAAAGAGATGAAGGAAAAAAAGAAAACTCTTATATTATGAAAAGCACTCAAAAGAGTATTTCCCTCTAGCTAGAGGCTGGCAGAGCTCCCAGGAACTTTCTCTTGCTGCCCAGGCCCTGGACAATCTTTGTGTGGCTAAGGCTGTTCCACCTTTCCATTCCTCCGTCTTCTGTGCCCCTTGACTGCTCTGATGCTGAGATTGTCCATCTGAAGAATGGATGTGATACTCAGCCACTCAGCTCATGCGAAAAGCCAAGGAAAATGTCTGTTCATATACACAACAGATAATAAGGAATGTGAGGGTCTTCTGGTTGAAATACAGCAATATTAAAAATTAGGTTGTGTGTGAAATTCTGAAACAAAATATGGTAGAAAATAAAGCAGATCCAACGGGCTGGCTTTGTTCCATGTATACCTCGACAAGGTGTTTTAGTTTTGAGCTAAGAATACTGACTGCTTTATCTTTAATAGACGCTAAATCATGGTCTAAGTTCACAGAGTGCTTTGCACCTTTTCCAAGGTGTTTTGATGCTACTTGAATCCATTGTTTTCATCTTGTGACTAAGATCAGGGGATCTAGGTCCACACACATGTGTGGTGTAAAGACCACAAGAAGCTGCAGAGCGCTGTGGCTTGAATTGCTGTCCCTCAAAGGTCCTGGCGCTCAGGCTTGGTCTCCAGGGATGTGGTGGAGCTTTTAAGAGGTGGGCGATCTTCTGAGTCATTGGGAGGGTGGGCCAACAAAGGAGACTGGAGAGCCCTGTCCCTGTCTCTTCTTTTTTTGCTTCACCTCCATGCCACGAAGTGATCAGGCTTGCTCCTCACATACTTCTGCCAGGCTATTATGACACAGACTAAAACAAATGGCTGTAAGAATTAGATTCACAGCTCATATGAAAAGCTGAGGGAAATGTGCACTTAAATATAGAACATAAATAGCTTCTTGTGGGCTGAAACCTGCACAATCATGAGCTGAACTAAACCTCTTGTCTTGATAAAAAGTTGATTATCTCAAGAATTTTGTCCTAGTTGTAGAAAGTTTCCTGACATAGCCTTTGGCCACTTGTCATGTTTTCTTTTATGAAATAGATGTAGTTGAATGTTCCTGAGCCACTATCATGGACAGCTTCACATATTACAAGGGGGCCGTTGGGTAAGCTGCCCTCCCAGCTTTCAGGCCACTTACTTTATTTCACAGATGAGAAACTGAGACCCTGAGTGGGGGAGTTCTCCAAAGTCACAGGCCTCTGTGGACTCTGCACTTCCGCAACCTCTCCTCTGCAACATGTTGCAGACTCCAGTGTAATTTTCACAGCATTAAGCTACTTTGCATCCAAAATGTCATGCAAAGAGTTGCAGGTCTGCATTACTGACTCATGCACACCTTCCCTGCCTTGAAGGTGCTTTTCAGGGCTATCCCATCCACCCACATGATCACAAGCACTTAGCAAACTCAGAATCTTAGCGACTCTGAAAGCCACATTTCCTCCTGGAAAACTCTTCTCCACTTCCAGAGCTCAGAGGAGCCATGGAAAGTGGCAGCCTGGCCCCTCCCACACCTCCGTTTTCCATCAGCCTAGTGTCAGAGGCTTCCTCAAATGCATTTCACTTTTGGTTCCATCTCATTTGACACTTTATCAGCTGGAAATGGCCCTGAGATGGTGTTCTCTCAGCTCTGTGTCTGCCAAAAACCCCTCGCTCCCTGGCAAGGCAACTGAAGATACAATAAGGAAGAGAAAAAGAGGTACGATGGTCAGCTTCACGAGAGCTGTGCAGAGTATTGTACAAACCACCCCTCTGTTCTTAGGGGAATATAAGGGGCGAGAAGGGAAGCAAGGGGAAAGATGAAAGGGGAGGGAGTTGTCATCCTGCCCTCCACCCTGAAAGATAGTCTGGTTTGGGTTGAGAATTCAGTGTTGACACATCACGTTCTCACAAACGATGATGTTTACTTTAAAATATGTGGTCCCTAATCAAGGACTCTGTCAGGGAGCAGGATCATCGCAGGCTCCCACACATAGTGGCTATCTGCAGGGAGAGCAAGGTCCTACCCACTCTGCCATAGAGGTGATGATGCTGGACATTTATTTAGGAGGCTGCTGCTTCCTGATGTCAAGTTGTCAGTCAATGAGTCAAGGGCAGGGAGGGTGAGGCCACTGGGGCCTGGTGGATCTGGAAACAAGAAAGGCATCTTAAGCAGGGTAACTCAAGCTTGAGAATGGATATTGTGAGATGGGCTCCAACTGCTCCGTATAAGAAAGGCTAGGTTCCTGATTTTAGAGTGAAAGCTGTCAGTTTTGACCATTTAGTATGCTGTTAGCTGTTGGTTTGTCATAGATGGCTTTTATCAGATTGAGGTAGAGACCATCTATTTTGATTTTCTGCAGGGTTTTTATGATGAATGGGGGTTGGACTTTGTCAAATGCCTTTTCTTCATCTATTGAGATAATCCTGTGATTTTATCTTTTGTTCTGTTAATATGGTGTATTACATTTATTGAATTGTCTCACTAGTGTGAGAAGCTGAACAAGTAAATAAAATCCAAAATGTAAAATAAACATTGTGAATTGGGAAGAAACTGTTCAAAAGGAAAGAGAAACTAATGGGGAAAAGGGGCAAGTCAGGAAGAGAAAATATATATATATATATATATATATATATATATACACACACACACACACACACACAAGATAGTTAAGAAACTTACACCACTAATTTCTCTTAGTTCACTGAAAAATAAAAAAGATTTGTGCTAACATTGTCTGGACATTATTTCATGCTTATATCCTGTACTCTGAGTAACTACTATGAAGATAACTATGCCTAATGTATTAATTATTGTTACTCTCCCATTAGCCTGATTTGAAACTCTGCTTTATTTTACTTATATTTTTCTTCTTCTTCTCTTTAAAATAACAAATAAAAATAAAAGAGGTTGGGGAAGGGGAAAACGTGAGTCCAAGGGAGGTCTCTTTTAGATCTAGAATGTCCACGCAATCTCATGTGTTCAGAGGTGGCGCTTTTGGAAGGTGATTAAATGAGGGGGCTCTAACTCCATCGGTGGTTTAATCCATGGATGGGTTTACACCATTACTGGGAGGTAGCAGGGCTTAGCTGAAGGGACTAGGTTACGGAGACATGGCCTTGGGGACTGTGTCTTGTCCCTAGCCCCTTCCTGTCCGTCTCTGTCTCTCTCTGCTCTTGAGCTAGTATGAGCTGAGCAGCTTTCCTCTGCCACACCCTTGTCCATGATGTTTCTGCCTCACCACAGGCCTGAAGCAAAGGAGTCAGCTGACCATGGACTGAAACCTCTGACACCATGAGCCAAAATCAAGCTTTCCTTCTTTAAATTGTTTATCTCAGGTACTTGTCAAGTGATGAAAAGCTGACCAATAGATTCCAAGTGACTCAAACTGGGCATGGTGTTGCACACCTGTAAATCTTAGCAGTCAGGAGGCTGAAGAAGGAGAATTGTCATGAGTTCATTACCAGCCTGGGCCACATAGTGAGTTCAAAAGCAGTCTGAACTACATAGCAAGATGCTTAAAAAAACAAACACAGATACCAAGTGACTTACAAGGGATGTGGTAGAGCTAAGGGGCTGGAAGGCTGCATCTCCCCTCTGTGTCAGGGAACAAGCACTGCTGGCCAAGAGAAGACAACATCAAGACATCAGAGATCCAGAAGCACCCTGGGGTTAATATTCCCTTTGCACATTAGTTCTGTTGCACTTCTCAGTGGGAAGGAGCCCACTCATTCTATTTGTTTTTACTGTGCATCTATTTTTACCTGCCATCGACAGTGTGGATTTTCTGGCATTTACCTATTGGTTGTTTCATTTGCCCTCCAGATCTTGGAAGATAGCATCAGACATCCTTTACTCCTCTTTCCTGGTCCGGGGAGGAGATAAATACTTCTGGGCTTGGTGATGGCTGTGCTGTTGGTGCCCTCCCCTTTCTCTCTTTCCTCTCTGTGCCTCTTCCTGCATTCCTACCCTGCCTCTGAAAACATCTTGCACTTGGAATCTGATGCTTGATTTCTGCTTTGGAATGGGCAGGATGGGACATGTTCCCTCTGTCCCCTAACTCTGTCAAAAACCTTAACACACCGCCCATGGCTGACACCCAAGCCCCAGGTTGCCATCCCTAGCATTTTCTCTCTTTTGTCCAATTTGGTTTCAGAAGTTAAATGGTTCCTTTTTTGATATGAAAACTAATTTCTGGACAAAAAGAAATATGCTTGTGTTGGGGCTAAATTTGTGTTGTCTACCAGCATGGCTGTAATTACACTGTAGATCAAACTGACGCCTTCATTTGCATGACTTTTTTGCCTCTCTGATGTCCCTGAAGCTGCCAGGATTGCCAAGAGCAGCAGTTTTCATTAGCAACAGAGCAAGGGATGGAGATGGATGGTCTATGTGAGCATCATTCCTAGGTCTCTCACCTCAGGTCCTTTTTCTGGATGGACAGGTATGAATCAGACAGACATAGACAACACAGGATTGGAGCCCCAAGTTTCCTACCACAGTGTGGGGTGCATGGAGGCAGGCAGAAGAGCCCAGGACTGTTGACTGCAGCCTGGTAGACTAGGCTCTGTCACCCCTAGGTGCTGGCAATAAGCAGGTTGGTGCATTTTCCAAGGTCTCTGCACACCCTATGTTAGGGTCCTTCCCTTCAAACTATGTTCACCTGCTAAAACTAATCACTGTGAATTAGAATCAAGGCTCAAACTTGTGACATAGGGCAGAACCAATGCAAAATTTTCCAGAGTAATGAAAGTGAAGTGGCTTTTATTCTTTATTCAATAGTGTGAATTCTAGACAAATTTCCAGGAGAACTGGCTCACATTATATCCCAACTCCCACAGCCAAGTCTAAATTGCTTATCCATAGGTTCAATACTGTTTGTTTGTTATGACTAGACAGTAAGACCTACAGCCCTCAGGTGGACATCTACTCCTTGCCAGTGCACCATGTATGTCTCTCTAAAGCAGCTTATTTGAGTTTGACATGTACAGAGTGAGGGTGAACTCTCTGTTTGCAAATGTGACTGGCAGTTCTTCAGTTTTCTTATAATATACTGGATCCAAATGAGTTGTGTGTAAAGAGAGAAGTGTTTAGGTAGGTTTTATTCTTTAGAATATCACCTTGAGTGGCAGGAGCCTCTCCCATCAAATAAGCCAAAGCCCAGGAATGAGCTTATATGGGCTCTCAGATTGAACTGGGAGCCAAGGGATGCAGGCTTCCATTTTTGCAGCCTTGCCACTGGCCCAGAGTGGCCATTTATCTAACTTCTCCATCTGCCAAGTGAGGTACCCTCCCCCACCAATCCACACGAGCAGTGTAAAGATCATTGAGATTCAGTGGCTCATGACTTGCCAAAGGAATCTAAATTCCTTCTCATACCCTCACGACCCCCAACAATTTTTTATCCAGAAAAGAAGCGAGTATTCTTAGTGTTACCATACTTTAGTACATAACCTACTCACTCTCTTAGAACTCTATTTCCCCAATCCAAAGAGTGGGTATGACAATACCTCCCTTGAAGGACTGCAGGGATAATGAGCTAATGGGTCTGTATTAGCAGATATTGAACACTGAGTAGAAGACTTTTGCTTCTTAGCTGTCTTTTGACCTCGGGGACTACTTTCCATCGCCACATGCTGGGTGCAGCCTGCAGGTCTTTGTCTGTCCTTCTGTTTTCCATGCCTACAAGGGGGCTTCAAGACTCAAGGGAGCTCCACAGCACCTTCTTGAACTTGTCACACCACAGTGCAGCTGCTCCATTTGTTCCCAGTGGGCAGATGCAAAGGTGTTGCTGTATCAATCCAAACTCTTCTGGTGAGGGTGGCAGTGCTTGCCAGGACCAAGGGCAAGATGACCCTGCACATAACACCAGGTAGGAAACTGTAGTTGCCAAGAGCATCAGAGGTTCGGCTTTCTTCTCCCTTTTCACATACAAACACATCTCCAAGAGCTCCCTGCAGGTGAAGACCCTATAGAGGCACAAAGGATGGGGGCTCCGAGTGACGGGGAAAGAGTAATGGTGAGGGAGCTCAGTGTGGTCTTCCAGAACCGCGAGTGTGATTATTTTGACAATTTGTTTTAATGGAAAAATCAATGGTCAGGGAGCCAAACATGGCTCTGAAGCCTTGCTCTGACACTTTACCCAGCAGAGTGCTGAGTAAGTTGTTTTCATGATGGTCTCTCAGCTTCCTTATTTACAGTAGCAGGACAAACACCTCCTTCCCAGCGCTGATGAATGAGAACAAGGCTCTGTAGTTTAAAATATAGGCAACAGAGTGAGACTGATCAGCTTAGAGTGTCTTCAGTGGCTACTACTTTGCGCACACTAGGAAAATTGCCTACATCTATGTGCCCCAGTTTCCACATCTGCAAAATGAGGAAGATGAGTACCGGCTGTGTTAGGGGGGATGCAATGTACTAAACACAAGGCCCATGGAACTCTAAGACACCTAGAGAAACTTACAGTGGGTGCTCAACAGGTTCACTTCTCATAAGTAAATGGTTATTGTTAACATTATTATGCTATTGACTTTAGCTTATTATCCACAAAGATAGATTTTTCTTATCTACTAATTGGAAAAGAATGGGACACTGGTTAAAATACATTTGTAATTTTAATGGCTTGTACTAAAATCCATAGAAAATATTCATTTTCTTCAGTAGTTTCTTAACTCTGAGGTTTCCTTCCTTTTAATCCATGAGTTAGCGCCTCTCTCTCTCTCTCTCTCTCTCTCTCTCTCTCTCTCTCTCTCTCTCTCTCCTCCACCCCCTGAAGTAAAACAGAGCTGGAGGCAGTCAATTTCAAGTCAGTGGGCTGTGAAAAGCATTTAGAATAATACTTTATTGACCCTGAACGTGGCAGCTGGAACTGAGGGCAGGCTGGGATCAGGAAGAGTGTCATCATCTCAGTGGGAGCTTGATCATCTTTGATCATTTCTGTGACCTTTAATAGGTGGGGTATTTGGAAGGAGCCAGCCACCCAACACCTCCTAGCCCAGCAGCCATTTCCGGGGGACTTGACCTGACCAAAAGGGGCTAGGCTGGCTTGAGAGTGGTGGCAGTAGATGGGCAGAAGGCATGTTTGGGCTCTTTGCTGCCTGTAAGAGGGATCTGCGTCATCAGAGGTGAAAAATGTGGTGAGTTCTGTAATAAACATACGGGGAAAACAAATGATTTATTTTCTTCCACTTAAAATAAGGAAAGTCTGATATAAAAAGTGGTTGGTCAGAACACAAAAAGATCCCTTATTAAATAATCAATACAAATAGGGTTAATTACAGTACTATGGAAAAAAAGAAAGGGCAATATTTTTAAGAGGAATATAATCTAGTTGAAAGACAAGAATACAGAAATGAAATACGTTTTTACTTTGTAGAGCAAAAATTTGGTAAGTGCTCTAATTAAGTGAACACATAAGTGTGGGTGGTCTACTGAGGAAGTAGGCGAGGATGGGCAGTGGGGGCTGACAGGACATGGGCCTTCACTGCTCCCAGAATTTTATGCATTCACATGAACCGTGTGGGGCACTTCCCCAGGCTAGCCACTCAGTTCAGTCATTGTAGGAAGGGAGCTGGCAAATGTCATCTTAACTAATTTTTCTGTCCCAAAGTATTTCCCATCATTTCAACAAAATTAGAGACTTCCTGAGCACATATTTAACAGAAACTTAATAAGCTGTTTCTTCATTATTAGCCCTTTTCTAATTTTGAGTTTTAGTGGCTCTTGTTAATATTGTTGTTTTTCAAACTAAAAAGCAGTAACTCATGGTTAGGATACATCCATATTCAGTGTCTAATAATTATTTTAAAAACTTGTTTTGACAGATATAAAATGGAAGAGAAAATAAAATACAAAATTCATATCATAAAATTTATATGCTTACAAAATTTCCTTCAAGAACCCCATGTTCTATTTTCAGGAAACCAGATGTGGCAAGTTTCCATAAAAACTATGAAGTAAATAAAACCAACAAATCACACCACCAGAACCTTCCTACTACTTCATCTAAAAGGGGCGATTTCTCATGAGTAATAAATTTATGCTATAAGAGATCTCAGGATCACAGGTTCAATTAAAATCAGTTGCCCCATATACAGTTCACACAAAGGACTTGGCCAGAATGAAGTTGTATCCCTCAGAGTAGACTTACCTCTCTCCCAGTAGACCTGAAGCCCACTGCGCCTTTGAGCATTTTTTTTCCATAACAGAAGAATATACCAAAATCAATAAGATTGGGGAGGTGATGTTTTATAGTGCAAACAGCTGTTCTTATTTTTCTGAAGATTAGGTATTCCCTTCCAGCATAACACAGATGCTCTAAGGTTTTAGAAATATCTGATATTTCTGGAAGAGGTATTGTGTCAGGACAATTGCCTAGTACCTGGAGTGATCTACCCTGTCATTTATCCTTTCTGTGCTTGGACTGGCTATACCCTTGAGTCCTGTGCATTTTCCTTATGTTATACACTAGCTCACTACTAAAAACCTGCCTCTTCTAATTGGCTCCTAAGAAGAAACCTACATGCATGTTTATCCTAGAAGCTCTTGATCTTCCAAAATTAGCTCAGAGCTGAGGGGCAGGTCTTCTTCAGTTTCCTTTCTTTGGAGACACTGACTTTTTCTCTAACTGTAGGGAAATCTCTTAACCTTTCTTAATTTCTACATCTAGAAATCAGAGTTAATTATGCCTAATTAAGGGGCTATGGAGAGGATTAATTTGTTAATATTTGTAGAGTACTTTAGCTATCTGAAGTACCAAGTATTACTAAATTTCATACAAATAAATTGGTATTTGGAATCTACAGGGACTAAATAATTGACATATAGCAAGTCTATTAAAGTGTGATTTTTCCCCATTAAACATTTATACAGAGGTTATTATTTATAATATAGAATGGGCAAATCAACCCCTCTTTCCTACTTATTTTAATAAAAATATAAAAGAAATGACTAGCATTAGAAGCAAGCTAAGTATCTTGGGGGAAATTGTTCCCCCAATATTGCTGGCAACTCCCTCTTTGAGCTAGCTGTAGAAAGCCTGTCAGAGAAGGTGAAAAAATCATTAAAGAATTGGATATGCAATAGACAATTGATGTTTCAAAAGAGAGATTTTTCTGATTATGTTGTTTCTAAATTCTGAAATAACTGCGGTAAAGAGGTACATGTCTTCTGTAGTTCTTTAAGGACAAACTACAAACCTACCCACTGCCCAACTCCTTCAGGACTCAAGGAGACATGTGGGGCTGATCAGACTCCTCTTCAGCTCACAGAGGCACAAATCCTAGTCATTGTATATTCCTCTGTGATCACACCATGTTGGTGTGTCAACACAAGCCCTTTCACCATGCCAGAATCACCGAGTACTTACCAGATACTACCTTAGCTGCCATGGCTGCTAGTTGCACATATGACTTACTGTCAGACAGAGGGTTAGACAGGTCCACAAATGATAATGTAGCCTAAGTCACTGCTGCAGTATAGGAAGGGGTGACATTCCTCAAACTAACCCTGACACACAAAGGCATGAGCTTCCACTGGAGTTGTGCTGACTGCTTTCTGATTGATAGTGCTTCCAGAAACCACTTGGTGGAGTTATAGCCTTGGGTGACAATGATTATGGCTCGTGTTACTGGGGCTGTATTTTGTAGTGTTCCCCCTGTAAGGCTTAGGAGGATTCTTAAAGTGGACATACTCTATGCATCCTTCACAGGAAATTAAGAGGTGCCATCTAAGGACCTTGACCAGTTCAGGCTACTGACCCTGCCCTTTAGTCTCCTCATCTTTCAAATGGGTGAAATATCAATACCTACCACCCATCCTACAAGATGAGCTGGAGGAGAGAGAACAACTGGAAAGAGATAGAACTTAAAAGCCCTACACAAACATCACTCAGTGAGCACTCAGTGATTCGGGCATGGTGAAAGGGCTTGTGTTGACACACCAACATGGTGTGATCACAGAGGAATATATGATGGCTAGGATTTGTGCCTCTGTGAGCTGAAGAGGAGTCTGATCAGCCCCACATTGTCTCCTTGAGTCCTGAAGGAGTTGGGCAGTGGGTAGGTTTGTAGTTTGTCCTTAAAGAACTACAGAAGACATGTACCTCTTTACCACAGTTATTTCAGAATTTAGAAACAACACAATCAGAAAAATTTCTTTTTAAACATCAATTGTCTATTGCATATCCAATTCTTTCATGATTTTTTTAATGATGTCAGAATCCGTATATTTTCTGTGATCAAAACTTGCCCCGGGCTTAATATTGCTTATATTCTTCCACTCTAGCTTCATTTGCCTTGCTTTTCATAAACAACCAATGGTACATACAGAAAAGAATGAAAGGAGTGGGGTCCAGGTCTTGATTCCTCCCTCACTAATTTACTGAGGTTATCTTAGTCAAGTTACTTGATCTTCATAACTCAGCTTTGTAATCTGCAAAATCAAGGTAAAATATACAATCCACAGGGTTGTGGTTAGGGAAAAGTGAGATGCTCATTTTATTATAAAAATTTTACATAGGTGATATAGGATTATCAATATTTGCTGGGAAGTATCTCTAGCTGCAAGAGAACCTAACATCTTTACAGAGAACAAGAGAAGTTGTAGAACTGAAGGAACTCTTCCTCGGGAGTGGCAACAATGAGCCGTGTTTTATTTTAGTCCACAAAATGAAGAATTACAGTGTGATATGCTCATTTTTCTTTCTACTGCAACTTGTAATGCAAGGGTTGGTGGGTAGCTCACAACAGAACTCAGAACTGCGAAGAGTGAGGGAAGCCAGGGGGATTCCAGTTCACTCCCCCGTGTCAACCCTGCAGGGACATTTCATTGGTCCTCTCTTTGGGAGTCTTCATAGTCTCCAACTCCAATGGATAATTGGATGAACGAGATAAGCAGATATAGTGGAAAACAGAAGGAAGTCCTCCCCTCAGACAGTGACTTTCAGGGCTAGTAAGATTTAATTTATTTATTTGAAGCAACCATCAGGGATCTAACATCTTTCACAGAGCTGATTTGGTACATTTTGTGCATGCTGGAAGGACTTGGACACTGCTGTTTTTCAACCCTGGGAGAGAAAAACATTGCCCAGTGGGGAGCGCTGTGTTGCCTTATATGTAGGGAAAGGATGTGGCTGAATCTGTAAAGTGGAAGTTTTAGTCAGGAAAGAAGGAGACCACAAAAAGAAAGGGGATGGGTGCTCATGAATACATTTCTTCATTATGTAGTCAGGCACTTAGTTTGGCTTTCTTGATCCATATGGTATAATTTTCCAAATCAAGATAAGCATGAGGCACACTGTCTATCTCCGCCTGTATAATTTGTAGTTTCAGGTTGTGCTCAGATGGATAGAACTGTGAGTATGCAGAGACACTAATAAGCATATGTATTTAAATAACCTTTCTCTTCCAAGGAACTCAGCATTTCATAAATGATGGGACATTGCTGTTTTTTTCTGCTTCAAATACTTGGCATTCTTATAAAACTTTCATCTTCAGTGTTATCCTTTCTAAGTCTACAGTACCATCAGGAAAAACAGCCAATAGCAATGATGTCAACAAATTATTACAACAAAGAGTTAATGACACTTCAAGAAAAGATAAGGGGTCCAGAATTAAGATCTTGATTCATTACTTACCAATTTGCTGCAGTAGTCCTGGCCAAATTACTTCAGCTTGGAAATTCAACATTGAGATAAAAAATATTCAACCTACATAGTTGTGGTAAGAAAAAAAGAGAGACACCTATTTTTAATCACAAAACGTTATACGAGTTTGATCAAATGTTAGAACATTTTTGGAAGCCACTTTCTCACTTAGGAGCAGTTCACTTTTTATACTAATATGCCAGAGGGAAACTGAGGCACAGATGGAAAATGTACGTTTTCTTACTATGATCTATAAATTAACAACTCTCAAAATTATCCACACAAAACTCTCCTGTAAGCTTAAAACTCACTCACTGAGATGCTGATGGAATAACTAACAAGTACCCAAACTCAGCATCTCTTCTGAGTTTTCCTTGCAGATCTGTTCCTTCTCCTGAGCTTTCCCTGCTGAACCTGTCCTTTCTTCCAACCGCTGCCACAAATATCTGTGCCTTTAGACTATGCCTCCTAAATCTTTCTCCTGTTCAGACTACCATTCAGACTCTCTAGTCAGGCTATTGACATTATTATGAAGTCTTTTCCAGGTCTCTATTAAATGTAATAACTTTGTGGCTGAATTCCATCCCCAATCTTCTCTCTCCTTACCTCTGAAATTATTGTTCAGCTTCTTCCCAGAGTGATGAATAATGCAATAAAAGCCATGCCACTTCTAAATGTAAAACGAACTCACTCATTCACATGGTTAATAAAATAGTCTTAAACTTGTTTATCAGGATGTGGAGGGTTTTGTATCACCTGACTTCTCAAATATCAGCTGACCACCAGTTCTGCCCTTCATTGGGATTTTTAGCAAAGCAAAGCAAATTTCTGCAAGTCCCATGCAGTCTTTCAAGTCTCTGCCACTGAATTCTCTTCTTTTTGCATAGATCCCCCTTCTGTCTCTACCCAGTTAGCGCCTTATTATCAGTAGTCTGCTCTGGCTCCACCAGGATACAGCTGACAGCACATCACCACTGTGCCTCTGTGATCGACAATGGTCCTCTCTTTTGCAAACTCAGGGAAGCCCACGGCACCTGCAGACTCGCATACTCTTACCCAATGTATCTTTCCTAGCAGAACCTATTGATTGGTTTCATTGTTACTGTACATACAAGATTGAAGTGTGGCAGGGCTAAATTCATTCAATTCTGCATTAAAATTGTGTCTACTTATTTTCATAGTTACTCAACAAGCTCTGCCAAGGATTTTCTATGTACCAGGTATTGTAGTAGGTTTCATGCAATACAGTGGTGAGGGGGTTCTTTGTGGTTCTTTGTTAGGTGTCCCAGAAGCACTCCTCACAGTACAGAAATATAAATACAACCGTGCCATATTGCCACCAGTACCATGGACAGAGTAGTAGGCTCAGCAGAGAAAGATTCCTACCAGCAGGGGGCAGTGCAGCTAAGCAGACGCCCCAAACACAGCTAAAGGGCCTTAGGAGCTCTGTCCTGAATTAATACTATTCTAAAGGTTTCCTATTTATATGTGAAAATCCACACGTCTTTGACTTTTAGGACCACACTAACTCTATTGATCCTCTTTTAATGGCTTTGTAAACACTGTGCCTCCCACGACCTGCTCTGCTTCTCCCTGTGCCTATCTACTGCGTCCAACACCATGAAGTAAAGTTTATTTTGATAACATTCATTTCCTATAAGGAGATAGCCTCATAGTGAATTGTACATCAGTTCAAATGACTCTGTTCTGAGGATGTGCCCAAGGGAGTGCGGTTCTGTTAGTTTATTTAAATCTGATATGCTTTTTCAGAATGACTTTCCCTGTGATACTGAATGGGTTCTGACAGCTCTCATATTTGAATATTCTCATATTCTTTCTCTCTCCCTCCCTCCTTTCCTCTCTCCCTCCATCCCTTCCTCTCTCTTTGTCTTGGAGACCTGGGCTCATAGGTGTGCATGTACCCAGGGGCTCTGTGGTGTCAGGAAACAAATACCAAGTGCTCTCCAGCAGCAAATGTCATCAATACTAGACCTTGACCTGACCTTTCTCTGCAGTGTACCTCTACAGGCTGCCTCTTGTTTTGCTTAGATTGAGAAAAATGAACACACCATATTATATATCCTTAGGACATAAAATCATGACTATTGGACATAGATAATAAACCATGGGCACTGCAACAGATCAACAGAAGCATTAGGGAAGGCAGGACAGGTGAAACAATTTACATCCCAATGAATTTTTTCAGAATGAATTTACTGTAGAAAGTCTTTAAATAATTAGGAGCCTGGGCTTAAGGATTACACAGACTTGGATTTGCACCCCGGTTGGGCTACTTCCTAAGAATGTGACCTTGGGAAAACTAACATGTTAGGCCATGATTCCTGGCAGGTAATAAAGGGATGATAATTACCTCCACCTCCCGGAGTTGCAATGAAGATTAGATGCCATGAAGTTTGCAAAGAACTCAGCCCAGGGTCTGTCACAGACTGAGCATGCACACAAGGGGAGGAACAGAAGTTACTGAATCTATAGCATTAGTGCTATCGGAAAACCACTCTTTTTCTCATTACAGCTGAAATAATTTGACTTCTTAGATGGAGGCCCTACTCCAATCTCCTTATTCTCAAGGTCTTGCCTCCATTCTGTATTAGGTCCCTTTGTCGTTGCTCTTTTCCCACAGACTCATGGTGCTGTTTCCTGCAGTGTTACAGGGCAAAGACTACACATGTGTTTCCTGCATTTAGCAGGATTCCTTGTAGAGTAGTGGCTCCTTGGATGCCATGATGGAATGACAGGTGGGCTATCCAGGAAGCACATGTCCCCTGGTTTCCTGAAGACCCTCTGTCCTTGGGTGAAAACAACCAGGCCCCTGTTGACATTTGGTAGAGAGAAGACACAAGTATAATATGCATTCTTATTTCTCTCTAACTTTGTTTTTTTCCCAATGCCTATTGTACATTTGTTTTCAAAAGAAATATGTTTTTCTTTTATCTGTGAAACTACAGGCTTCCCACCTTTGTTCAGGGATGTTATATGTAGTTGTTCAAGCTGCACAGTACACAATCTGTATGTCTCCATGTGGCACCCCTGAATCTTCTTCAGTGGCTAGTGATGAACCCTCAAGAACATTACATTAAATCCGATGTATGATGTCACATACTCATGTGTTTTACTGTCAGGAAAAGTGTTATTCTAGCAACAAGCTCATCACCTCCTTGCCCGTACCTTGCCACACGAGCTTGCTCTACAAGCTGCTGTAACCAGCATGGGGACCCTGCTTCTCACCCTAGCCTTCTTGTCTCTCTGGTACCTTTATCAATGTGGCTTTTCATGCTAGGGGCCCAGGACAAAAACACCCTGCCTTCCCTTTCCTCCACCCTCACTGTGTAAGTGGTTATTGAAAACACTTTCAAATTCATCATGAATTTTTCCATTTCTACCCTTCTCATCAGAGCAACAGCCTCTGACTAGCATCTCAGTCTCACCCTCATGGAAATCATCACCAGAGTCTGAGGGAGATCCATACCTTAGCCCGCACCACACCTATCTGCAAATTTCCTTTCTACTTAGGAGCAAATCCTAAATTCATCCCATGACTGGGAGGACTTGGTTGCTTCTGGCTCTGCTTGAAGTCCTGAGAGAACAGCATTTGCCTCGTTCCATGTCAGGAGTTCCAAAGTACCCCTCATTCCAGAGGGTGCACCACGCGGTGGGCCCACTTTGCTTTCCTTGCTCCTCACCACCTTCCAGCGTCATGTTTTAAGTGTTCTTACTGCAGAAAGCACATCTGTCACCTCCTAGTCTAATTTGGGGGTTTCTGTTATTCTCTCTCAGTAGGATTGACTGATATTTTAACAGTATTTATTATCATTTGTGGGTATATAGTTACATATCTGTATTTATTTAATATCCCTCTCACTTTAGGTCTTAAATTCCACAGCTTTCGGGGACCAAATACTTTTTTGTTTCCTGCTTTATATTTAGTGTCTATATGTAGTACTTCGTTCTCAAAAAATTACTTAATAAATGAAGAAGACAAATTTCACTTTATTTTTCTGAATATTTTAAAACTCAGTTGACTTCAGAGAAATGCAAGCTGAAACCACCATAAGAAAACACTGTGTACTTACAGTAATGGCTAAAATTTAAAAGACTAACCATAGCCAAAAATGTGAGCAAAGATATAAAGAAACTGGAGAAATTCACACATTGGTAGTTGGAATGTAAAATGCTAGAACCAGTTTTTAAAATTATGTGAAATTTCCTTATAAAGTTAAATACACAGTTATCATATGACCCAAATATTTTATTTCTTGTTATTATTCTAAGATAGATAAATTATATGTCTATTGTATAAAGACTTGCACAAATATGTTGATAGTGCCTTTATGTATATTATTTAAATTTGGAAAAACATCTATGTTCATCAACAATTCATGGGTAATCAAATTATGTCAATCCAATGGAATATGACTCAGTAATAAAAGGGAGTAACTACTGATGTACTCAACAATGGGGATGAATTTCAAGTCATTACAATGAGTGAAAGAAGCTAGATACAGCTCAACAAATCCACTTGTATGAAACTCTGGAAAAATAAAACTATACAGAAGGCAGAAAAGGGATTCTTTGGGCCTGTAGATCATAGGCATTGATTGCAAAGGCCACAGGTATTTTTTCTGGAACAAAAAGAATGAGCACACACTCACCGTACTGGTAAGCGGTTACATCTGTGGTGTATAAATTATATACTGACGAAGTTGACAAAAATACACTGACTTGAGCACAGCAGCTTTAAATGCATGTATGGATATATAGTTGTTCACTCTAGGCCTAAGTAAGGAACCCAAATGTCCCTCAGGGTACTGTCAAAGACAGCAGAAGAGAGAGCAATTAATATTTTCCCTGACAGCATTTTCAGTTTGTCACAGCAGAATGAACTTGGGAGCTCAAGGCATTAAGATACAGGTGGACAGTATTTGAGGTCAAGAGAAAAATGATAGGTGGTCAGCTAAATTCCAATTTCTGATAAAAAGCAAATAAGTGTAGGTAAGTTTTTCTCATACAATACATGGGACATACATTAAAAATATTCACACATCTGAAATTCAAATTTAACTAGGCATCCTGTATTTTTATTTGCTAAACCTGGCAACTCTTCCAGCATCCCATATTATCACAGATGTGCTAAGATTTTCTTTTGAACATTTCTTTTACATTTTTGATGCCATCCACAAGGAAAATTGGAAGCTATACTATATAGTGGAAATAATGTGGATTTTGGAGTGAATCAGACCTTGATTCTTATCCCAAATTTGCCTCCTCACTCCGAGGATTTGGCCAAATTACTTAGTATCTCTGAAAAATGAGCATAGTGACAGTTAACTCAAAGTTTTATTTCAGAAGTAGCAATAGAAGGATTGGGGTGTGTCACTCTGGTGTAGGTGATTCCGTTGCTGTACCCACAGAAGCCCTACTTTGACCAGTAGAGATCAATGTCTCAACCTTCAGAATCTGTACAACAGGAGGGGAGGGCTGCTCCTTTGTTGGTATTGATGGGAGACAAGTCATCTCCTTAGACATTACCATCAATGTCCACATCTGATGGTGAAGAGGAGGATGTGGCAGCAGTGATGGCCGAGACAGGACTGAAATGTCCTGTGCACTATCCATCAATCCTCCTTGAAGGCAAGGAAAGAGGGGTCCAGTTGAGGAGAGATTGGGGATCACCAGCTGCTCTGTAGAAACTGGAACGTTTTCCTCATGTTAGAGAATTGCTGAGATCTGTTATTCTTTTACACTAGGAAGAAGAGGAAAAGCTGTTCAAGAGGGTCAGTGACAACTGCTTACTTCTCTGACTTGCTTTACCTGACAAAAACACAGAGACCTGAGGGCACTGGGCAAAATTTATGACCAGTAACTTCTCTGCCATTAGGATGAAATGCTTCTTTGTCTGCTATGCACTTGACTCCTGTGGAAGGTCACTGAAGCAGAACTTGGGACTGTGTATGAAAGGGGGACCCAGCAATTTTACAATCCATCACATTTTGGCAGGTGATACAGCTTACAGCCAGGGCCCAAATGACCCTGTGGAGCCTGGACTGACAGCAAATTCCTTCATTCAGCACAAGCAGCCACTGACCAAGCCACGGCCACCTCTACACAGTCTTAAGCACCTTTCTTTTTCAGGGAAAGGGTGGCATATTTAGAAATAGTTACATCTCCTTTATTCTTCTATTTTCTACCTAGCATGGCCCATGGTGGTAGCTTCCTGCTCCTGCCAGAAGGTTCCATTTGGTGGCACTGAAAATTTCACTCCTTTCTTTGGCTTCTTAGTCCTGGGTCTGCACAGGTCTGGTGGAGACCCCTATGGTTGCTAAACTATGTATTCTCTTACCATCTCTTCTTCCACTCCTCTAACAGCTTTATGACTGGATCCTACTGTTAGATGTCTTTTGTTTGAACCTATCATGCATGAGCCAGGTGCTCTCTCGGATGCACCTGGGCATGGCATTTCCCCCATAGGTTTCTGCCTGTCATTCTGCCCCATCTTCATGGGGCTAATGCGCTAACTCAGACCTGGGAAGAGGCATAGTCAGTGCTGACCTGAGTGGGAGAATATTTAGGTACCAGCTCTCATCCTGCTGTTCCAGAATCTAGTTCCAGGGATGTGCTAAGTTCACATTCAGTGCCAAATGAGGTGGAGCAGAATCAGAAGATATCCCACTCACCTACCAGGGCTTGATACTCCAGACTCCCGCTGCATAAGAGGAAGTTACATCCTCAAAGATTTATTGTTACTGTCATTACTGTATGTGTATAAACAAGATGTTATCCCCAAAATAGTCATACTAAAATCAGGACTCAGTGTCCTTTAATTATTTTACAAAAGAGCTTAATGAGAGCAAGGGCACTGGAGCAAAGATTAGTAAAAGTTCACCCAGGTTGTAAAAAGAACTCTACCCCAGTATTAAAATACAGAGAATACTTTTAAAATCCCACTAGAAAAAGTATACTCTAGGGATTAAATGTGCATAAAGGACTTAAAGTTTGGTTATTATTATACTAGGTTCAAATTGTGAACAGATCCCCATTGAGCAATCTATTTTGTAAGAGGGCCCTATTTTAAGAAATTCCTAGATGCCCATTGAACATTGCAGGATTCTTCTGAGAGCAAATAGTCTTTCTTCACCAACAAGAGAAGCCTAAGATGCTAAACCCAGCATTCATGACTCTGTTTGGTTTCATAGTGTCCTAATTGGTGACCAAGAATAAGGTCCATTTAAATATATAGCTACACCAGAGCTGTTCTTTTTCACTTTCTATTCTGATCCTTTAACCTGACTTCTAGCTTATTTTCCAAACTATTTGTTGCTAAATCTAATCATGTGGGATTGTGATTTAGACATATATCATTTCTGGACATCTTTGGGAAATTGAATTTTCTTCATACTTAAAAAATGGATCATAATTTACATTCATGATGAAATACTGTCTGTGAAAAAATAGTCCAAGAGAAGAAAAGAGAAGGGACAGGCAGGGAAGGGAAGGGAAGGGAAGGGAAGGGAAGGGAAGGGAAGGGAAGGGAAGGGAAGGGAAGAGACTTTTAAGTAGGAGATAATTCATGCTAAATTGACTGGCTTGGTTCACTTAGAGTCTCTGAACCATACTGTCTCAAAGCACATACATATCTAGGTGGGTCCAGACAAAACCTGTGACTCTTGGAAATGGTAAGTCATCATTTTCTTTGGAATAAAGTTCCAATCTTAACTTCTCCAGGTATTTGGTTTGGGGAGAGTTTGACTTATGGTAAGCCAATGAGATGAATAAGGGATGCATCCTTACAGCTATTGTTTGGAATACATTCTTTGAAAGTCTTCTCACCTTTATGATTCCATTTAAAACACGGCAAGCATAATGAGCAGGTTTACAGCTGTGCTATCTCATGCACAGGGTGAATGTAGGCGCACAATCTTACTATATTCTCTATACTCCAGCACCCTTCACTGGCATATTTATAAGTCCTTTAAAAAATTGCTTGAGGCTTTTTAAGGAATGAGAAAATAATTCCATCTTCATGGTTCCACAGGAAGTATTTGTGGGGCTACAAAACCAATACTATACAGGCTAAGATCACAGGGCATCCTGGGACCTGAGAGCAAACAGAAGGCAATCAGCAATAAGGTTTGCCGATATTACTGCAGATATTATCTGAACACTCACTGAGACCTGGACATTTTCATTAGCTTCACAATTCTTCTTTCATTTGTCCCTTTCTTTGGCTTTTATATTAACTCCTTTGTTTAAAGAACACACACTTATGTGTGTAACACAATACTGCTTTCCTATAGTAACACATTTAACACCATATAAAGCAAATGCGTAAGAGTTACGGAAGAAGGCTGTTCTATCAGTGGAGCCTAATTGCCTAACAGTGTTCAAGAGCTCTCACTGACATTTGTGCTCAACTGGGCTCATTCCCACAGCTGCTACTAAACTTTGTGGGGAAGAATATACTTTATCTATACTGTTAATTTACCTTCCTGAAATTGATAAGATAGGAAGCCAGAATCCATCGAAACTTTGATCTGAAATAGATTTCTCGCTCCAGGAAGGGATTCAACTTTCCTTTTATTTGTAGTGCTTTTCAGGTGTTCTTTATAAAGGAGGGAGAGACATGGGAGAGTGTTAATGAAAAAACTAAATAACTCTCTGAATATGAACCCATCATCTGAAAAACAGAAGCTAATTTTGAATTATTAAAGGAGGCTGGATCACAACTCACCACTGAGAAATAGAGGGAGGGAAAATGGTGCTCGGGAAGTCCAATTATTTCTGAACTAGAGACAGTCTTATTAAGTTGGGCAGAAAATTAATTAGGCTAATTAGAAAACCTCATTGGAATTCAGCAAGGAGTTATGAGAGGGAACATGACAACACTGGATGTGTTAGGAGAGGGAGAAGGTTCTGGGGTAGAGAGAGATGAGTTACTCAGGAAACAATGGAGGGTGATTCACACACATGGCGGTTGATCATCCGGTCACTTCAGAGGGAAGTACCTGCGATGTTATAGACTTTCTGCTCCCAATTGTGAGTCTTCACTGAGTATTAAAAATGATGTCTGGTGTATGTTATATGGAAAAAAGAAAAGGAAAAAAAAAACCTAAGATTTATTCCGAAGCTCCAGTGGGATTTCATATTTATTTTGGTATTTCCGATATGCTGGTTCATCAGCATGGCGCATTGTTAAAAAGTGCTGGGTGGGTGGTTTTTTATCTTCACGGATTTATGGAGCCCTTAAAACATCTGTTCCGTTCTGATTCCCCCGCTCAGTACAAAGACGTTAGTCAGGGGAAGCAGCTCCCACCGCACTGTTTCAGAGCCCTGGCGCTGGTGGCGGGTAATGGAGATCACCGGCTGTAGCATCCCTGCGGCTGGGGCGGGAGAGCCAGGGATTCCACCTCCAGGGAAGGCACAGTGACACAAGGGGCTCAGAAACTGTCCAAGAAGGGCCCCAGGAAGGGGTCACTGAGACTCAGAGGGGGCTGAGGAAGGGGAGGCCAGAGGATGTGAAGAGCACGTGATGCTATGGTTATCCCCACATCTCCCCCAGGGCCCTGGCAGAGTGAACTCTTTCTTCCAGGACTCCCAGGAGGAGAAGACCCTTACTTGCTTCCAGAAATTTTGGTTTTTGCTGTTCTCAAGAAAACAGGCAAAACCCAACCAGACTTACTAGATAGAGGGAATCTCAAAAGCAGAGGTTTTCCATATGGAGCGGTGCACAGCAGACCAGAAGGAGGCAAGAGAGCTGCCCTCCTGTAGGTAGGGCTGTGTGTGTGGTGAGGCCTTCTCCAGGGTCAGGCTCATTGGTCCTAGCCACCAGAGGCACTATGTGTTGTTACTTGAAGTAACCAAGACTCACATGAATCACATCATCTTACAGACGGAATATCTGGTGCATAGGAAAAAAGAAAAAACTGGTATTTGTAGCCTTAACCCTCAGGGGCTTTGGAGATGCAGCCTTTGGAAGAGAGTCATGAGAGTGGGTCCTTTACTGTTGGATTAGTGCTTTTGGAAGAAAAAGAACATGAAAATATTTAGCAAGTAACTATCCTCAAGCCAGGAAGACAGAACCTAGCAGTGCTGGCACCTTGGCCTTGGACTTTCACCTTCATAACTGCTGACTAATACAGTGCACCAGTTTTGCTGGTTTTCCAAGGCCCAGGAAGTTGGACTGGACCATCGACCTGTGGGAGTGGCCTCCATGGTATCTGAGGAGCATGGCCTTTTTTGCCTATGTTTCTCTGGGGCTTAATCTACCAATGGCAAGGAAAGCCTTTTAAAAGGTTCCTATGCTTCCAGGACAGGAATTTAATTTCCTTGGTTACCTACACCAGAGCCCTATTTTCACCTTCCTCTGGGGAAAGATAGAAATGATCTTCCTCACTAGACTGAAGGGTGAGCTACTGGGGACAGGGATGAAAGGATGCCAATGGGTGTGAAGCTTTAGTGTCCTTCATCACTGCAGTGGTAGAGGACACACACAGATGGCAGCACAGTCTCCCTGTAGGCCAGGGGTATGTCAGAGCTGCATGTTGGAAAATTACGACCCAAGCTTATGGGGCTCAGCAGGTGCGATGGCCTTGTGGCCCTTCCTTGGCGTGGGCCTCTTCTTTTCCAATCATTAGGTTTGCCTGTCAAGCTGAGCCAAATAATGAGACAGGAGTCAATTAGTTCTCCCCAATAGACTGCTCCCCTGTCTATTCCTAGCCTCCCAGGTGACCCCATTATGATAATGGCCCAGCCTGGCTGCTCTCAGAACAGGCCTGATGGAGAAGTGAGTGCTTCCTTCAAATGTGAATTACAGAGACACTGGCAGACTATGGCTCTGTTCCCTGCTGGCTCTGGACAGGAGCCTTCTGCCTCCCCATTGTCACTGCTGAGCGGTGCCATGTGCTTATTCAAACTGCAGGCTGCTGGCATCCCAGGAACACCTCACTGCGCCATTCATTCCAACAAAGGGCTCTGCTCTGCGGGCACCCAGGGAGACAGGTGGGCTCAGCACAAACTGTGTTGTTGGCATCACTGTGTAAACTCAGTCTTCAGCGTAGGTGTCCACTCAGTGTCTGCAGGTAGGTAAAGGTGTCCCTAACCCCAGACCTCCATAAATGCACTGTCTGAGAAAGTCTAGGCAGCCTGTCTACAAGATGTTAAGATAAAAATATTAACAAATCAGCCAGTCATCTGCGTATTTGATATAACACCAAATGTTTTAGTCTTTTCAAATATTTGGGTATGTTAATATTGGAATAACACAATTAGTCAGTGACCGATTGCTTCAATAATTTAAAAATAGTATCATGCTCAACCTCTGGCAAGAGTCTCATTCCAGGTGCACCTTTTAGTCACTGAATTCAAGCAGGTAGTCCAAGGGTCGTTATGTAATACTTAGTCAAGATTGAAGCTAAATTTTGAGATAATTTGAAATGTAGAGATTGAATGTATGTCACAGGTGATCAGTTGTTTTGCAAAGAGGATTATAGTTTCTGAGTGATTTATAGCCGCAGACAAATCACTCTGTACTCTGGGGTGATAACAGCCAAATCCCTGTCTGAATCCAGAATGAGAAGGGGAAACCTTCCTAGTCAGGGTCCCTCATGCTAGCACCCACATTGCTTTGTGTTTTCTATCCACAAAGAATATTTTTTTGTATCTTACTTAATGGTTTCCTTTCCTCTCCCATCCTGCAAGCTGCTTTATTTAGCGCAGGCCCCTATAGTTCTGGGATAATTTATTATTTAATTATGTAACCATTACATAATTCTTCAGCTTGGCCTCCAGTGTTTCCATTGTTTTTAATGTAACTGCTAGAGAGGCATGCAAGTTTTATTGATTGTTTCCATTGCAGAGCAATAATTATGTAACTTTGCAATTCTGCAACTATTATTTCTATTTGTTTAATTACATAACTATAACAATATTAAACCTCTAAAACACTTGGTGATAGATTTACGGAGAAGATGCTAGGAGACAGCAATAATAATGATATATCAGAGTAATAATAAAACTAAATAATAGTATTAATATTAATATTAATGGAAATGACGGTAATAAGCAGCAACATTACCATTTGCTTTTTCTTCATGCTGTATTTGGCCTCTTTAATGGGTTCTTTCCCAAGTCTCTGTGGTTAATTAGCTATATAACATTTGGTACTCAGCAGTGGGTACAACCTCATTTCCAGACTGTACCTGGCAAAGCTATGCTTTATAGAACACCAGATGGAACGGGCCTTCTTCACAAGGTCTGGAGTGGGCAAACTTCTTTCTTTCCCATGTCACCTGGGGACTTTCCATCAAGGGGAAACTGTGTTGAGAGACAGATGCTGTAGAATCCCAAGACTTTGAGATGTGTTTGGGATGCAGATGTTGTGTTGCTGATAACTGTTATGGTGGAAAGAACATAGGATTTGGATTCCAACAGATCTGTATGGAATTCTGGCTCTGCCACTATGTGGATGACCTTGAGCAAGTTATCTAACCTTAGTGGATTAGAGTTTCCTCATCTTTAAACCAGAACCGTAATATATTACCACCATCACTGTCTTGCAAGCCTATTAGGAATAAAATGTAATACTGTATGTGTATAACTGGTGATGTTTGTAGGTATTTGTTGGAGTTACTGGCTGATGAAGTGAAGAGAAAGAACATGACTCAAAGTTGCGCTTTTGTAGGAACACCTTGTCCTAACCTCAGGTCAGGGCATAGTACTTTCTCCAGCAGCCTCCCAAATCCTCCATAACAATTATTTAAAGTGAACATTTTACACAGTAAGTGATCACTGAGTACAGATTTGTAACATACAGGACCTGACTTAATCATCACAACTTCCCTAACAAGGAACTGTGATTATTATCATCTAGATGAGAAAATTCTGGCACAGAAGTGTTGGCCACCTGTCAGAGCCTTCATGGTACATTTTGGTGTGCATGTGTGGGTCCCAGCCAGCCTGTCTCCAGGTCTGTGTCCCTGCACCTCCTCCCTCTGCAGAAGCCACTCCCTGCTTCCTCTCCTCTCTCACCAGAGTCCACTCTGTGCACAGCAGCCAGCCTGACCATCTTAAAATGCAAACCAGTGCTCATTATTGCCCTTTTGTGTTATCCAATGGCTTTTCTTTACTCTTAGAATAAATCTCACTCTGGTCTCCAGCCTAAATCTAAAGATCTTTATGATCTGACCTTTGATTACCATCCCAGATTCACCTCCTCCCTCTCTCCACTGCATGCCAAGCAGGGCCCATCTTCCCCATGACTTTGCACCAGCTCCCCTCCCTGGCAGTATTTCTACCTTCTCATCCTGTGTGCCTCAGCTTACGTATAATATCTTCTAGGAAGCTTGCTTCCAAAAGCTCCACCTAAATCAACTCCTGGACCCATGTCCTTTTTTTCATTGGTAAATGTCTGATTTGTTGCACATGTAACTTGTACCACCTAGGCAATTGCTTCCCACATTTTCTGATCATTTCATTTTTGTCCTGTGTCCCTCACTGGGCTATACTTCTTAGGATGTCAGGCATAAGTGTTTGCCTTCTTCATAGCCCTACCCCTCATCTGTGGCTAAGCACCCGTCATGACACAGGCACTCAGAAAGTGTTTGCTTAAGGAAAGAACGTCCATCCGCCCTTATGTGCTCATCGTGCCCTCGCGGTTTAGAGAGTCAACGTGTATTGGGAAGAAAAGGGTGTATTTTCTGAAGAGGAGTTACAGATGAACACCCCAGAAGTGCTGTAGCACCCACCCTTGTAAAACTCAGTTCTGGATGAGAACATCTTGGGTGTGGAGGGCAGAAGCTGTGAGCAAGCAGGACCATGATGAGATCATTCCAGGTACAGCGAGCACAGGAGAAAAAAGCAGGTAGGCCAGATGCCCTTCGAGGCCTGGGATATAGAAAGCTCTTCTCCACTATTGTGTGGGGGGCATAGAATGGTGCAGGGCTCCCAGTGTGAGTAGGACTCGGGGACTCAGGACAGCTTATTTCCAGAGTCTCTCAGCAGGTACCCATTCAGCCAAGAATACCTTTCATTTGTACAGATATCAACCAAAGCTCTCAGACCAGCCTCCATTATTCCACCTGTTCTCAAGTTATTGTCATTTTATTGAAGCATTTTCCTTCCTTGAGTTATATATAAGTGTGATTTTAAAAATATAAGTGACATTATTTATAGTAATGCGTGCCTTCTCCTTTCCACTGACTATTTTTCTTTTCAATCAGACTCTCTTCAGTCTTACATATCCCATTTTAGTTCCTGCCACATGAATAACAGGGCACATAAATATTCAGATCTAACCCTCATTGTCCCCTTCCTAATTCCCATTTTTTCTTTCATTTCACCTTCATGAGGATATTCCTCTGCCTTTTTCTCAGTAACTTTGTTATCACAACTCTATCTTCTTTAAAAATCTTTGCCTCATTTTATTTTTAAATGATTTGCTAACATAATCAAGTAGAAATCAGTAAACTATTCAAGTTACTGCTCTGTATATTTCTTTTGTACCTAGGAACTATGGACATGACAGTAAATATCATTTAAAGGTTAACAGTATGCTTCAGAATCAGATGGCATGGGTTCTTGAATTAGTCAGCTTTCCCATTGCTGGGAAAAAAATACCCAACATTCACAATTTAAAGAAGAAAATATTGTGTTTGGCTTACAGTTTTAGACTTTTCAGCCTGTCACTGGCTGGCTCTTGGGCAGGAAGATCATGGTGGAAGGGGTGGTGGAACAAAGCTACCCGCTTGATGGTGACCAGGAAGCACAGCCCAGGGGAAGAGCACCAGGGAGAAAGGGCCAGGGACCAGAGGCGGTGCCTCCGTGACACACCCAGAAAGTGTCCTTACCAAGCCCTTAAGCATCTCTCAAATCCATGAAATTAACCACAAGATTAACCATCACATTTCTTAGCTCAGCTTCCTGGTTTACGAACGCCCCAAGGCAAAATGGCTGAACCTTTTTGAGTCTTGTTCTTTCTTCTCCAAATGTTCCATAACCTCACTTTAAGGGATGCTTGGAAGGATTAAGCAAGATTATCCACACATTACGGAGATGTGTTTGTGTCTGCCCAAACTTCATGTTTTGAAATCTAACCCACAGTGAGGTGACATCAGGAGGAAGGTCTCTGGGAGGTTCAGCCAAGGCTATGGAAATAGAGCACCTACTGACGTTAATGCCAAGAATGATTTAAGTGCTCCTGATTTCACTGCATAAGAGCAAACTTAATGTGGGAGGTAAAGGGTCTCAACTCCTGAAAAATTTGGTAAAGGCTGATGTAAATTACCAAGGACAAAGACCAGGCCTGTATCATATGCGCCTGCCAGTTCCTTCTCTAATCAACAGGCAATTAAGTATTTAATGTCTTCTTCTCTGATGCTGATATACTTATCTCTGAAGATTCTCTCCTAAGGTTTCCCTAGATATAGCATTTCAATCCCAGCTCAGAATCCCTGGTATGTTTTTTTCCCCATTCTATCAATTCTTAGTTTATTCTCCAATGACTTAGTCTTTTTAGTGTTTTTTAAGGCTAAAAAGTCTCCTACTGAAACTACTCTTTCAATTAAGGAGAAAAGCACTCAAAACCCTCTTAAAGCTTTCCGCTCTGAAAATACTAGCAGAGAAATGCCAGTGTAAAAAACAGGATGTAAAAGGAAATATAAGGAAGAGAAGAGAAAGAAATTAAAGAACAAAGGACAAAAATAACTGCTTATCAGTAACTAATTCTGGTATTTACAAAGCATGTGCTATGTTTGCTTTCCTGGAAGATCAAGTTATGTTGAGCTCATTAATGCCAGGCGTTTGGGTAATGTTGTGGTGTTGTGTGTGAGCTCCATACCACCCTGCCTGTGGAGCTCATACCATTAACTCTCTTTTACAAATGAGGCAACAGGGAGGTTGAGCCTTGGTGAACTGTGCTCATGGTGACACAGCCAGTGACTTAGATCAAAGCCTTAGGTTAAAATAATGTGTTCTTTCTACTTGTCCAGGAGGGAAGCTTGCAGGAAAGTGGTACACCCATCACATCTCTGACTTCAGATTCTGAACCAATTGAGAAACATTCTGAGAAGTCAGATGAAGGAAAATAATATCAGCTTTGCCACTGATAATAAATAGCCCCCAGTCCCGGATAGAGCAGAAGTGTAAGCTTGGACTCCAGGCCTTGGCAGGCTGCTCACCACATGGCACAGGATGGAACTGCATCCTGGGACACCCCTTCTGCTAGGTCCGGGGGCTAACATGCTGAACAAGTGTGCCAGGCTGCCCAGTGAAACAGGTCATTCTTACTCTTAGGTGGTGGAGGGTAGAGACACTGAGATAAAGAACAGGCAAAAGTAGGATTCCAACTCAAGTTTCTCCATAAATAAGAGGGCCGGACAAGTTCCTTCTAAATATAATCTCCATTGCCATTGTGTTAGTTCTTCTGTTTTTAATGAAATCCTTTATTCAGCTAAACTGAAAGCAGGATCCATGTTTCCAGGGGCTTGATTTGCCCCTTACGGGAGACAAGATGGTACCCACTGAGATGCCCAGCCTTTTGCGCCCTTCTCTCCTGGCACAGCAGGTGGAACTTTCCGGGTGTTAGGTCGGAAGGAAGGAAGGGCACACAGTTCCACAGCCAATCTCATCTGAGGGAGGCTGGAGGACTCCGTCCAGCTCACTTTTCCTCTTTTTCTCTATTAGCCATAAAGTTTCACAAGACTCAGGCTTCCAAGATAGGCAAGTGAAGCTGTATTTGCCTGAGTTCTTAGGTAAATCTGAGGGGAATTTAGTGTTTAGTGTTCAGGTCTCAGGGTTAGGACCATTTCTGAGCCCACCCGTCACTGAGTTCTGAGATTTTCCTTAAAAAACAAACAAAAAAAACTAAAACAAAAAACCCCCACTAAATTTAGTCAATAGCCTGAGGGTACAAATGAGAGCTTCTCTGTGCAGAAATCCCCAGGGTGAGCTGCTGGAAATTGAATGGGAACCTCAAGGAGTCTCTTGGTTGCTTCTCTCACAGGGCTTTGCCTCTGACCTTTGAGACAAGAGGAAGTGCTAGCCCAGCAAGGGTGCAGTGCAGCCACATAGTTAGCAGCACTGGTGGCAGCACTGACCTCCTCAGTCTCCTCAGTGGATGTATTTTGGGTCAAGGTCAGATCAGAAAGGCAAACCGGTGAGCACAGGCTGTCCATGTCTGTCCCTGTTTCCAAAGCCCCATGGTTGTGAAGTGGCAGAATAGTTGTTTCTTTTGCTAGTTTCCTCACTGACTGACATTTGCAAATACTCAGCTTCAAGAAGATGTCCCTTTTCACATTTATCACAGTTCTGATGACTCCCATGAACAGGTCCTCTAAGCATGTTCCTAGCAAAACCAAGACCCACTTCCCTGAAGAAGCTGTAAAATTCAACCAGCAGCAGTCATAAAACTTATAACAAACAAGTCTCTTGATATAAGGCACCTTGAAAATTCTTAAAATCCTATATCCCTCTCACTTTATAGCTTTTATCAGTTATGCTATTCTTGTTTGTGACTGTAATAAATGCAGTTTGGTTTTTATGTGAATCTACGCTTGTACTGCTTAACGTGAGGTCTCAGTGTCAGGTCAGTCCCAGAGACGAAAAGGCTTCCTGTGAAGATGCCAAGCTTCAGTCATGATTGCCCCACTATCTGTCTAGGCATAACAAAGACTTTTGGGGCAGGCTCTCGGCCTTTAATTATCTTCACTGCTTCAGCAAACCTGGGAGAAATTTAATGTTATGAGCCACTCTTTGAGGTCCAGTCCATACTGTGTCATAATGTAATGCTCCATAGTCAGAAATATCAACATTTTCAAGAAAGATGGCTCCATTGTGAAGGACTGTAGATGACTGTCCAGTACCAGTAGTCCACACACTGTACTCAGAGGTTTTTCTCTCTGTAGCCCTCCTTCTAGCATCATCTCTTCTGAAAGACTCTAGAGCATAGCCTCTTGCTATCTAAGATAGCGTGTTGTTTCTCTTTGATTTAAAAAAACTGTGAATAAATCTGGAAATTCTATTGGTAGTTATATGAAAGGGCACATACATTATTAAAAATCCTGGGGTGAAACATGATGGGTTGAATTGGGCATGAACACATCTTCCATATTCCAAACTTATTTCTCACTATTTCATCCAAAACCAATCTCAAGTTTTGCTGCTGTTTATTTGTTGTTTTCTATTGCAATTTATCTAAAAATTATTGAATACTTAATTATATTTTTGCATCATGCTAGTTGCTGGCAACATGGATTTGAAAAATCAGTTGTCTCTGCTCTAGGTGAGCATAGGATCTGAAGAGCTTGAATGTGCATGTGCATTTTCTCAGGCATAATATGCATGATTATTGTACTATTATGTTGACCTTTTTGACCTTTCTGGTGGGCAGAATTCTAAGGTGACCCCCTAGTTCTTCCTTACCTTCAATATGTGCATACTTTCTATAATTTTTTTCTCTTGAGTGTCAGTGGGCCCCAGAAATATCAAAGGACACCTTTACTATAATTAGTTGGCTATAATCAATGGGAGATCATTTTGTGGGTCAACCATATCAGCAATGTTAAAAGAAGGTAATGGGTCAGAGACACCTTTCAGGCAGGCCTGGAAGAAAGCAGTATAGGGAAGGAAGAACAAGCCTAGAACTCAAGGACAGCCCTTGTGAGCTGAGGGTGACACCAGAAAGAAAACAGGATCTCAGTGTCACAGACCCTAGGAAACAGCTTGACCAGCAACCTGGTGGAACTTGACAGTGGATCTTTTCTGACCTTCAAGCCATCGTATGAAGAAGCAGCCAGCTCAGACCTTGACTTCATCCTCTTGAAACTCCAAGCAGGCCGTCCAGCGAACACATGAGAACTCTCAACCCACAGACACCAGAAGATGATAAAATTGGTTTATGTTACATCATTATGTTTGTTGTGATCTGTTTTGCAATATTAGAATGCTCAAACATATTTACACCAAATACAAGATAATTGGAGAAGAAGCAATGGTTCATTTTGTCTGGAAAGGTGTAATGGCTTGTTTTAGGTGTTACACTAAAGCTTCTTACAGTCATACATGGGACTTTTCAGAGATGGCTGGATAGAATGTGTGACTGCAATGGATTCATGCTAGGATGAATCAGTTGGATTGAGGGTGCTAGTATTAAGGGTGTGAGTGCTACCCTAGGGGTGGGTAGCATGGATAAGATATAAGGGACCAAAAGATGCCTGTTATTTGTTACCTACTTGGTGCTTTGATTCTTCACTATTTGCTGCCTTCTGCTTACCATGGACAGTTTTCCCTCTGCAACCACCCCCCTCCCACTGCCATGCCACCCTGCCTTGGAGCCAGTCAACTACAGACTGGAATCCCTACAAACTGTGAACCAAATAAACCTTTTCTACTTTAACTTTAGATTGCAGGTTTTTGTCTTAGCAGTGAGAAAAGTAACTAAGATAGAAGGGATGCTATAGAGCAGAGGTGATGTCTGAGGTGACTCTTCAAAAAAAGTAAGAACTTGTGAAAAGGAAGAGATGTGTATGGTTGTGACATTATACAAGATATGTGTGTCGAACATCTGAGGCTCTAACTCATCTAACGGTTAGCTCTCTGGTAGTCAGCGTCCAGTGACAGTGGCAAATACCTGAGGAATTCAACTTAAGAGAAGGAAAGTGTTACTGTGACTCAAGTTTTGGAGGTTTCCATTCATGGCTGCTTGCCCTCGGTGCCAAGTCAAGGCAGTACATCATGGCAGGGTGGAAAGGGCTGGGGAACACTGCTCACTTCATGGTGACTGGGAAACAAAGAGCAAGGAAAGAACCAGAGCACCACAGATTGGAGCATCACAGATTCCCTTGAGTGCACTTCTTGATAATCTGAAGACCTCTCACTAGTGGCCTCCTCTCATATCTCCACCGTGATTCACCGAGTTCAGCTCGACACAGCCTTTGAAAGATATTCAAAATGCAAACCATAGCAGTATTTTAGTCCATTCCTTATGCTATGGCTAAATACCTGAGATTGGTTAGATTATAAATAATATAAATTTAATTCTCCTAGTTTTGGAGGCTGGGATGTCCATTTCTGGCAGATCCATACCTTGTGAGGGTTCGTCCTGTACTTCCGAGATGGTGCTGAATTGCTGCACCCTCTGAGGGAGACAGCTGTGTCCCCACATAGGGAAGGGATGGGAAGGCCAAATAAAGATAGGCAGCTCTTATCAGACATTAATTCCCTTTACAAGTGTGGAGTCTTCATGTTCTGATCACCTCCCCAAATCCCCTCCTCCTAGAATCACTTTGGTGGCTAGGTTTCAGGTTGTGCAAGCTAGAGGATCACCATACATTAGAACCAAGGTGATAGGGTACTGTTTCTTTTCCTTTTCCTTTTTTTTTTTTTTTTTTTTTTTTGAGATAGGGTCTCTCTATGAAGTGCAGGCTAGCCTCAATCTCACAGTGATCCTCCTGTCTCAACCTCCCGAGTGCTGGGATAACGGGAATGTGCCACCACACCCACTGTTTCTTCTTCTTAAGGCAAGTATTTCTCAATTTTACATACAGCAACTTTTTCATGTGTGAAATGATGAAATTAATCTTCCTTCCCACATCACTGATGACTCCCATATATACTGTGACTCAACATCTTCTCTGTCCCTCTTCTCATCAGTAGCCTCATTCTGATGCACTCCTAAGTCAGAAATACATTACTAACACACAGCAAAACTTGAATGGACGTTTCCGCCTTGTCTCATGGCCTTGTCTCGGTTTTCTGACTGCCCATGTTCTTAAATGGTTAAAACTTCACATCAGACCCATAACCTTAGCAACTCAAAGTCACTCAATGTCTGGCCAAATACACTATTTTTATCCAAAAGTGGTAAACAGCCTGTGTTCCCACTTCATGTCCCATGTCCTCACTTGGGGTGACTAAGCAGTGCGTGACTACCTTCTCTTTATTACACGGTCTGGATACTCATGCATCACCTTGTCAGCCGAGAGTGCTGGGCTCACTGTACAAGTCCCACCAGTGCAGTAAAGCTTGAATTCAATAGTGCTAAGGAACTCCACTTCCTGACATCTTCTGTTGTTCCATTTTTAAACAAAATAGTCAGTGGCCTTTGTGCCATTGATTCTGCCTTCTTCTGTTTTCCCAAAATTGCACTGAAACCTTCCACCAAACTTGCAGTACTTAATCATTGGTGAATTCTTCCTAAATGTCAGTGGGAGCCCATCTGTTCCCATAGATTTTTTTTTTTATCTCAATAGCCTTTATTATGCTTCTCACCCTTCAAGGCGCTGATTTTTGCCCCTGACAACCTCAATTTCTTCTTCCCTAGCAGCATCTCAAGGAGAAAGCAGATGTACTTTTTATTTCTTTCTTGCCCCCATTTCTGTCTTTCCCTTGAGGAGGTCCGTTCTTATCACTCACACTAACCCCTGACTTTTCACACACTCACACATGCACTTCCTTAAGGAGCAGAGGAAATCATTTTCTAGTCACTCCACAGTAATTCGCTTTGACAGAATAATATCACAGCCCTACCTTTTGCTTTCTGGGATGGTCTCCACTTTGTATCATTCCATGTATGGCCAGTTGAGTATCTTTACGCCAAAAATGTACTCAGACCGTGCAAAATAAATGAGGATGTTAGATTTCATTTGGCTCCAAATTTAATTTTCCTCCTCTGATTTAGGTGCTCACGTGGTCCAAAGAATTGTAGCAAGACTTCTGTTTTTTTTCTTTTTTTCTGTAACTTACCAGTAAGGAAAACCCTTCAGAGTTGTTCTCTTGGTGGGTTCCAGGAATGCATTAAATTTAAGGTGAAGATAATTTGCTTCAGCATTCAATACGACTATATCATTAGTGATCTGAGTGCTATTGTGGGCTACTTCCTTCCTAAATGCTTGTGGTTTTTAAAGCACACTCAAATTTCAAAACTGCTGAGAACTTCAGCCTATTTGGAGCAATCCATGGAGTCTCACAAGAAAAGGAGTACACGTGTTCCTTTCTCTTCCTCTTGTTCCCTGCATTCATGGGGCTCAGCAAATGTGCATTTGTCCTAGTGCTTTATTTTTAAGGGACTTAGAAATAATCATCCCAAAGGTGAATGCTTGTCCAGCTGACAGTCAGGCCCACCACTGCTTCTGTTCCTCTAGGGGGCTGCTGTGCTTACCCAATTTATAATTTACAAAACTCAGTCTGATACCTCTAATTTAAAATGTGGGAATGTTTTATATGGGGCTCCTGAAAATGTTAGATTTGGAACTTTATGTTCAACCACAGCTGGCACCTTTATTAGCCTACTTGTTTTATAGTTTAATAACAGGTCACTTTTTACTATGAATAGTGCTTACTTAACAAGGCAAAAAAATCATGTGCTTCCTCCCTGAAGGTGGGTGTTTCTGCCAGGAAACAATGAGATGTTTTGCTTAATTTTAGACAGCAGGAATCAACCTAAATGAAAATTTTGCCATGTTAGCTATTCTTAGTAAATCCCCAAAGGAAAGCATTTACCCCTGGACTTCCCTGTCCCTGCTAGTGTTAATACCAACACCTTCAGGTGTTCCTTTAGGGGCACCTCTTCAGGTGCTAGTTTTGACCATATCTTCCATCCCAAAGACACAGTCACTAAGTAACTCTCAGTGAATGGTGCATTTTCTGTTTCATATAGGCACAGCATAAAAGAATTCCATATTCTTGTTTTTCTTTTTAGCAGGGTTTTAATTCAATATATGTGGGGATATGGGAAACTCAGGCAGCATGATATCTGTGGCCAAGACAATGCTAGTGGCTTTGTTGCCAAACAACAACGATGAGGTGAAACTGATAAGCAGCCATTGTGATAGGAGTTCTACAAAATTAGAGACTATTTGGATGATGTATTCAGTAAGACAGATAAGCGCTTTGACAAAGATAATTTACTCTTCATTGGTTCCTACAGCACTTCCATGGGCCAGAAGCCCTTTTCTGGAACAATGGCACTTCTGCTTATTTTTCTGCTTACATCTGAGTCTTCTGCCTGTCAAGACGATGGTGGGTAACTTGAGGTGGTTTAGATTATAGTTTTGGGTGGAAGTTCCAGCTTTAATCTAGTCCCAGCTACAGAGAGTACAGCCCTTTGTTTAATTAAAAAATTTTAATAGGTCTTTGTAATTTAAAGACTTTTTCACAGTCCTATTTCGCATTGTTTGTCCATTAGGAGCAGTTTCAAACCTATGTGACTATAAATTTATGGTACTTTAATTCTGTTTCTTTTTATGCACATAGCAGCCAACTCCATTCTGAAATCATCCTTCTTAAAATACCTTGCCAAACGCAGCAAGGGAAGATCAGCATATGCTAGCATTCTGACTCTTTCCAAATGCTTCTCTGAGTCACACAGGCTCTGTAGGCACTTGGTCTGTCTTCCATGTTAACAAGGGTGACAGTTTTACCAAATGTTTCACTACAGCAGAGCAGGGATTTCCAGCTTGCTAGCTCTGTTTCCTCACTGTCTACCACTAAACTGCTAAGCTGGTGTCAGATATTTCCGATTTTTAAAAATGACAGCATCTACTTCAAGGCCCTGACTTCTGCATGGGTTAGGGACATGTTAGCTTTTGCAACAAATATCCCAACATTTTAATGCCATGATAAAATGAAGGTCTGTTTTTTCTTGACATAAATTCTCATGCAATTGTTCTGGAGTCATAAGGTTGGCTTTCCTTCAATGAAGAAGCAAGGATCCAGGATCCTTCTATCCTGAAAATCCACTATGTCCTACAAAGGCAAGTTCTCAGCAAGCAGCCACTGGAAGAAGGAAGAGTAGAAGGTGTGTAGCTGTGGCCCATACTTGAAAGCAGTACTTGTCACTTCCGCTCAGATTCCATTTTGCCAACATTCAGTAACTATGTCACATCACCTAACTGGAAGGACACTGGTAAAGACTGCTTCTCTCTAATCAGCCCCTTCTTAGTACAAAAGGGTGAATCACATCTTCTGACAAACTGACAAAGGGTTTGATGGAGGAAAGCTGCCTACAGATGGAAAATGTTTTAGAAGGAATTACTGAGCTCTGTGAATGAGAGAAGCGGTCAGTGTATAGTTGGCTCTCTCTACCTATAGGTTCTATATTCATTAATTCAACCAACTTTGGATGAAAAAAAATTTTTTTTTGAAAAATATTTTTTTAAAATTGCATTTGTACTGAACATATAGAGGCCTTTTCCTGTCATAATCCCCTAAATAATGCAGAACAACCTTACATAAAATTTACTTTGTACTACATATGCTAAGTATTCCAAAGATGACTTAAAGCATACAAATGCATGGGTTGTATGCAGATATTGCACCATTCTACTTAATAGGCATGAGCAACTTCAGATTTTAATATAGTCTGGGCCTTGGAGCTGATACCCTACAGTAATGGGAAATGGGTTTTACATACCTTAAACATAACATTTTCACCATTTCCCAATACTTTTGTGACATTATGTGTTAATTTGTGGGCCTAAATTAGACAGCTTTGTTTGGGAAGAGTTAATGTCAAGGCAAAACATGAGGCTTAATAAAGAAAGCACATACCCTCATATGGCAGCACAGGTGCGTGCACACACACACATTTATGAAGTTCTTTTAAGAGTATGATTCCAGAAAGATTCACCTTATTATACATCATTTTATTAAGTCATCACTTTAGTAAGTTGTGGAATATGTGGGCCATGTATTTTGCTACCTAATTTCTATGAGTAAAGCTTCACTGTGCAAACCTAGGTTTAGTCTGAACTGACACATGTCGAACTGACACAGGTCTTCTCCAAGCTACCATTCTGTGGTGTGTCTTGTTCTATGAACTTACTTTAAAATATGGTATTAGAAGCCAACAAAAAAACCAAAATTACCCTACTTTTTGCAAGAATAACTTGTAACACTATCATTAATAATACTCCCAGTTCACTCTAATTTTCTGACACACTGTCACGTTCTGTTATTATAGCTACTGCCCAATTCCTGGTTGCTTTAGGAGTAGTATTAGTGTAATGACAGAGTTTATCTACAGTATACAGTATGCTAGAGCATACATTTCCAATAATAGAAGCACTATGGGGTTTACATTAATCATAAAGGGAATTGATAATTGCCTATGTGAGTTTTTACTTATGCGCAAGAAATGTTTGACCCAATTATGCTTGCATGGGGAGGGATGAATATACTTCATTATGATACACAGATCATTGGTAGATTTCAAGGGAGAAAAGGAGTTATCCCAAGGGAAGAAGCCTTGCGTGAGTGAGTGTTCAAAATTTGAAAACCATAATACTGTCATTTCATCACCTGTCACAGCTCAGAAGTCTAATCCCATTCAATGCAGGAGATGAAAAAGTAAACCTGGTATGTTGGGTAACAGTAAGTGCCTGTCATTCAAATCCCAGGATGCTGATGGATTTGGAGAGAAGAAACAGGCACCTTTACAAGGAGCCAAAACTTGTAATGGTGGTTGGTGACTGGTTTTTCACAAGGATAAACTGAAGTTAATGCAAGTAGCTTCTGATTATTTAAGCACCACCAAAAGATAGGCTACCTATCCAACTTCTAAAGCCACCATCTACATTTTTTGAAACTTTAAGATTCCATTTAGAGTAGATAACATTTGAGTGAGAAGTTGAATGATGACTAATTACAAATCAAGTCCTTTCTTACATGTCTAACTATTCAAGGCTGAAAGTTTCTTTTGTTTATTGCTTACTTGCTTATTTCTAATGAGCTGCAACAGCAGGCAATGATCAGGCAGAGAAAGATCCTTTGAGCCACAGTCAGGAATTCTGTTTCCACCATGAATTACACATACTTCAGATTTTATGTTCATTTATAGAATCGCAACACAAAAATAGCTCCAGTGTATAACGATGGTAAAACTCTTCTCTGAAGTATACGTACCTAAGTGTCTTAGTTACTTGCCTCATCATTGAAACACAATACTTGATACCCATTAAGTAGAGGAGGAGAGATTTACTTTGCCTGACAACTTACAGATATTTCAGTCCATATTCTGCTGGCTCCAAGGCTGGGCTGTGTGGTAAAAGAGCCAGAGAGCGGAAAGTTATTCAGAATGTGGTGGACTGGCAGCAGGAGGAGGGACCGGGGAGAGATACCCTTCGAGGCCACAGCTCCTGACAGCAAGTCCAAAAGAAGCCCATGTATTCCAATTATCACCTCCAAGTCATGCTTGTGAGCACCTGAACCGTCAAGGAACTTATCAGACCTAAATCATAACATGAAATCTTATTTTATATTCCTGTCCAATACTGATTCCCTTTCCCATCATCCCAAAGCTTGTGGTGAGCACTTCCATTTTTCCCATCAGTTACTATAATGAGGAAAAATTTTAAATAGTCCCCTCCCTGATGTATGATCCTCAATCCTCCATGTGAGGGGAGAACTTCGACCATTGCCCCTGGGTGGGGTCATGCTAGACCGTAAGTGGTGATTGGACAATCAGTTCTGCAACTGCAGGAGACTGTATACGTTTTCACTGTAGCAGACAGGGAAGTTGGTAAGAGTCAGTGAGAGCAAGGCCAGCTGGCCTGGCAAAAAGCAAACCACATTGTCACAGATTGTTATGGGGATTGCAGCAAAGAGCCACAATCATCCTCTGGGAGCTGATAGAGTGGACTCAGCTAACATTCAGCAGGGATGATATCTCAGTTCTGGAAGTGCTAGAAATAGGTTTTCCCACAATCAATGAGCTAGAAGAACCTCAGATGAGAAGCACAGCACTAGCTGACCTGATTCCAGTCTGGCCACCTCAGAGTAGAGAACTTCTGGAGTTCTGGCCCATGATAACTATGAGAACATAAGCACCTTGTTTTTTTAAGCATCTTATATTAAACTACTTTGTCAATGAGAATATGTTATGCTGCGATGGAAAACTAACATCCTATTCCCCAAATTTCCCATTAATGTTTGACTTACTCTTTCACTTCATGTTTATTCTTTCTTAGGAAAGATACTTATGAAGTCCCTGCAACATGACAGATGGTGTTCTAGGGACCAGTGAGAGGACACAGACTGTGTCCTTTAAGTTTTGTAAACTTCTAAGGAAAAACAGGTAAATAACATCTGTGAGGAAAGTGCCACATGTGTTATAAGAGGCATTTCTATCTGGTATATCCAGGATGTAAGGAGAGTGTCCATAAATTTTTCTGCCGAGTAAAAGAGACACAGTGAAAGACAATTAAAAATACAACTTAGTTTAGAAATTGAGAGAGGAGTTGTATTCTTCACATAGAAAAGAGATGGAAAATAGTCTGAACTGAAAAGTTCTAGGTCTAATCACACAGAGATCTTTCTCTTGGAACTGAAATTAGGTAAGAATTGTGAAAAAGATAAGGATGCAGTAGATGGGGTAGAGAGAAAGTTGGGTCTAGAGGGATACTGGAATGCGATGCTTTTGAGATGTGTGATTCAGAGTGTGGCTTGATGGCCGAAGTACGGGCATCACCAGGGAATATGGTAAACATCCACTTCACATCCATCAGATACTAATATTACTGTCTGAGGGAGTTGAGGCTACTGAATCTGGATGCCACATTTTATACAAGGGAGAGATATTGCAGTGTCAGGGCTGGATTGAAACATAATCAAACTTGTTTTAAAGAAATGGAAAGGGCTAATTAAAGGATATGGGGCAGTAAACAGAGAAGCCAGGTAGAATGTGATTCTGACACTTCAGAGAAGCACACAAAGCTGACACAGAAAAGAGAGATAAACAAGGCAGGTTTTCAAAAGGCTGTAGTTCTAGAACTTGAAAAGCAGAATAGATGAGCTCACTGAAGGCCACAGAGCTGTGTAAAAGGAATCTCACTGTCTGCTTGAGATTTTGTCAGAAGGGTTGTTTTCAAAAGTAGGTAATAAAGGAGGAAACATGAGTTTCATTTTGGACATTTTGTGGAATTGAGTAGATGGGGACCTGGGGTCCTGAAGAAAGTGAGTCATCAGTTTCAGTGGGGATTTTCAGGGCCTGTCCAATGCCAAGAGAGAGAGTGAGTGTGTGTCAACTGCTAATTCCTGTTTTACATTCTTTTGTGAAGCTCAGAGAGTTTGTGCAGTGATCCAGCCTCCACTGGGTGCCTCTTCTTCTTTATTAAGAGAATGCTTCTAAAAGCACATAAATGTTTACAATATAAAAAGCTTGAAATGAGCTAAATCCATGGAGCCCCTCTTTAGATTATGAAGTGAGAAGATTCTAAGTCCTCTCTGATGGGAGATGATGATGGTGCGGAGAAAAATCCACTTGCTATCAGTTATTCTGTATCTTCTCCTTGGTGAACAAATTTTTTTTAAAGTTACTGAACCTAAGATACTTACAAAGAGATTTGGTAGGGTCTCCCTTGTACTTACAAGATGAATACCATTAAACTTATGATACAAGGGAGGAACACATTTTTTAAAAATTTACAAAAAATAGAAGGCAACTTTAGTATCATATATAATTTTATAAAGACCAAAAAAATCACTGATTTTGTGAAAAGCAAAAGATAGAAGATGACGTAGCAGCAAACTGAATAAGAGAGTCTCATTATATCAAGAAATATTTAAGGAAACTAAAAATGTAAGAGAAGGAGTATAGGGCAAAAATAGCAATCTGGAATTTAATCAGTGATGCAGAGAACATGTTTGAGAATGTATTTTTTTCCAAAACTGTAAAAAAGAACCAAGAAACGAATGTATTAAGGCACGAAGTGTAACAGTTTTAGCCTAAGGAGAATTTGTGTCCTGTAAGAACAAATCATACCAAAAGGGAACACTGTTGGTATAGTGCATACCAATTTCCTCAGTTGAATAAACATGCTAATTTATAGGTAGAAAACATTGAGTAAACACCAGGTGACATAAATGAAAAAGGAACATAATGATGTATGAAAACAATTTAAATGTGCTATATTCTGTACTAAATTATTACTGTTAGATGTGAGCTATCATAGTGAATGCTGAATCAGATCCTGCTGAATTAATTCATAAAATAAAGCAGAAAATAGACACCAGAAAATTAATAATGAGATATCCAGAATTTTACTCGGGTTCATGAGAGATTAATTGATACCAGAATTTCCTCCTGCTATAAACAACTAAAAGAAAATGGTGCAAAATATATTAATCAGTGTTTTTCAGACATTGGACAATAAAATGGACTGTTTCTCTGAGAAATGAAAATAGATGAGGTGAACCCTGTGTCCAACTTGGCTTTCTGGAAACACATCAGTCTTGCTGAGTTGAATAGACAGAGATCCGGGTTCAGTGAGGAGGAGGCTATGGAGAGGAGGAAGGTACAGAAATTGACATTTGGGTCCCCTGGATTGTATTTGTGACATTAAGGGGTATAAATACAGGCATGCATCTGTAGTTCTGGGGATGTTTAAGTCGGGTAGTTTCTAGAACATAAAAAGGTCTGGGAGATATTTAACCTGTGACCAACGAGACTGGAGATACCTTGCTGGACATTAGGAAAGATAGTGAAGATAACAAAAGTATCACAATACAGAAAAAAATAGTAAACTATACATTTATTCTTTAAAATGGTGAATAAAATTGATATACTCTAACAATATTGATTAATAAAGTACAGAGATAACAATTAGCAAAAGAAAGATGGGAGAAGGCTATTGAACTACAACTTCCACAAACGTTAAAAGAACAGTATAATGTATAAAAAGCTTTGCTAGAATAAATTTCACATCTTAAATGAAATGGGGGAGCCTGGAAAAAGAAAAATTGCTAAAATTATTCAGAGAATAAATAGAAAATTTGAATATATGCAGTGTAGAATGTTTCCACAATAAAAACTCTAAACACAGTGGCATTACTGGTTAATTAAATCAAGTAGCTAAGAAAAAAATAGTCCCAAACCTACTGAAACCATTTCAGGAAACACAGAGGAAAGGGATGGTTCTCAATTAAGCATTCTACTGATGTCAATAACAAAGAAATTACAAGGAAAAATCTATGAACCAAAGTTACATATAAACATAAACACAAGAATTCTTGACAATATGTTATAAAATTGAATTTGGAAATGTATGAACAGGATAACTCATCATGACATGTAGATGTCATTCTAAGAATACAAGGTTGGTTTAATATTTGAAAGCAATCGATATAACTTACACTAACAAAATGATGGAGACAAAAATCGATAGAAACAGAAAAAGCATCTGACAAAATTCAACATTTATTAATGATACAAAGTAAAAAAGTAATACAGAAGGATTAGTTTCTCAACCTTATAGTTGCTATCCACAGAAAATCTGTTACTATTATAATACTTGATGGGGAAAGATTGTGTATTTTCTGCCTGAGATTGAGAACAAAGGAAGAATATCTGCTCTCATTACCTCTATTAATCATTGATCCGGATGTCCGAGGCAGCACCAAAATGTAAGAAAGAGAACACTCCGTTGTGTATGGATACACATTTTCTTTATCCAGGAGCAAGTTTGAGTTGTTCACAGGAAAATTCCTTGAGATTATAATGCTAAGTGAAATAAATCGGATACGGAAGATCAAATAGCACACAATGTCTCTTATATGAGAAACGCAAAACGTAAATTATTTTGAAAAAAATAAAAGATAAATGATAGAAAAGAGAAAGGTGGACTTTATGGAGTTGAGCAGGTGGTCTGTAAATGGGGGGAGGGAAGGGTGAAGGGGGAAACAATGAATTATTGTGATATGTGAATGTTCCAGTTTCTATTGTAACTATTATGTATCATAAACATATACTAGTAAGAATAAATGAAACAATACCATATATAGATTAGAAAAAAGCCAAATTATTGAATTCATAGATTAAGCAATTATATAAACAGACATTGTGAGAGAATCTACAAAAACCACTAGGATTAATAAGCTAATTTAGAAATGTTGATCGATATATAAGCAGTATCTAGAAATTAAATTTATTTCTGCATGGTAACAGTGAATTGGAAACTTCAATTTTAAAAAGTGCTATTTATAGTAGTAGCATCAAAACCCAAAATAGTTAAGAATAAATTTTTAAATATATATGATTATATATGTATACATACATATATATTTATCATTTCAAAGGAAAAATCTATACATATACTATATATTATTTCTTCCTTTGAAACTATTAAATATTGTGGGAATTTCTTTGAATTAGGAAATCTGAATAATAAAAGAGATGATATACCATACTCATGGGTTAAAAGATAATGCTTTTAAAAGAGAATTCTAACCAAAATCTCAGTGTGACTTTGGTAGAAATTGGCAAACTGACCTAGAATAGCCATGCATATATATTCAACTGATTTAAACAAAGAGACCATGGCAACTGTCTTGAAGAAGAGTGTCTTTTCAATGCATTGTATTTAAAAATAACCACAAAAAACCACCCAACAAATTAAAAACTAGATGTCTATATAGAATAGATTAAATGTCTACCTTCACCTTGTATTTTACATAAACTCAACTCAAAATGGATCATAGAGCTATAGTTTTTGTGAAACATAAATACAAGAACTATAAAAGATTTAGGGAAAAAAAGGAGAAAATCTGTGTGACCTGGAATAGGTAAATATTCTTTAGATTCAAACAAAGAGTGTACAAACCCAAAGAGAAAATTAAGAAATTGGATCTAATCAAGTTCTAAATTTTACTCTTTCAAATCATGACCTTTTAAGAAAATATGAGACAAGCCACAAAATGGAAAAAAAATTCTTAATCTGAGCATATGAAAAATGACTTGTATCCATAATTTACAAATACTGGTGCACTATGGGAAATAGTTCAAGCCAAGTCAGGGCAATTTATTGACTTAGTAAAACCTGTCTGAAAACCAAAACTAAAACAATATTTGGGAATATAGCACAGTACAAACACATTGAACCCATTGTACTTGGGTTCTGAAAAAAATAAAGTACTGAAAAAATAAAGTTATAACTCAAATTAAACAGGATAAATAACCCAGTTCTTTCTCAGTGGGAAAGTATTTAAACAAATAATCCTCAAAAGATCAATGGGAAATGTCAATAATCACATAAAAAGATGTTCAACTTCAAGCAAGTCATCAAGGAGGTGCAAACTAAAACCAAGATGGATACTTCTTTCTGCTTCCTAGAAAGAGTAAAATGGAAAAGAGTTAATGTGTCTGAGGATGTAGGAACCAGTAGAGCTCTCTTCCATTGCTGTAGTAATGTTGAAATATACATTGTTACTAGGCATGATGAAAATGTACAGCCGATGGGGCTGGGGATATAGCTCAGTGGAATAAGCGCCTGCCTAGCAAGCGCAGGGTCCTGAGTTCGATCCCCAGTACCACAAAAAAAAAAAAAAGAAAAAAGAAAAGGAAATGTACAGCCGCCTTGGAAAATAACTTGGTAGATTGTATGATAAACATGCCCTAACAGACAAAGCTAGTAATCCCTGGACATTTATTGAACATTAAGTGAAAGCATCCCCACGGAAATATTCATAGCAGCTTCATTCATAATAGACAAGAACTGGGAATAATTCAGTGTTTGTCAAAAGTGAGTGAATAAAAAATTTTTCATACTGACCCTACTGTGGAATCTTATTGAGTAATGAAAAGAAACATTGATAACAAATTAGACTGAATAGTCAAAAAAAAAAGAGCTAGCAACAAAGACAACATATTACAGATACTTCATTGCTTCATAGCTTATGATGGTGCTATGTCCGCATTACCCCACCCTAAGCTGAAAATATCTATAATCACAAATGTGTGTAACATAACTACCCTGCTGAACATCACACTTTAGCCTCATCTATCTTCACTTCACTCAGAACACTTGAATTAGCTTATGATTGGGCAAAATCATCTAACACAAAGCCTATTTTTGGTAATACAAAGATGACTATCTGGTGCAATTTATTGAATGCAGTACACTGTGGAGTGTTGGCTCTTTCTTGTCATGACAGTGTGGCTGTGAATATGCTGCCTAGGTTTGTAAGGAGAGTTGTAACACATATCATGAGCTTGGAAAAAGATCAAAATTCAAAAACTGAAGTATGGATTTTGCTGAGTACATATCACTTTCTCACCATTGCAAAGTCAAAAAAATTGTAAGTTGAACCATTATGAATTGAAGCTCGTCTACCTGTGCTTCCAGTTCTATGAACGTCTAGAAAAGGCAAAACCAAATTGTACCAAGAGGTGGTAGAGCTTTTATGCATGGGATCAGGTATGGGATGTGGAGATTGCTAAAATACAGGAGAACAGATATGAAATGGTTTTGAATGATGCTGGAAATATTTTACACCTTGTTTACACTGATGGTTACATAAATATATGGATAACTGTCAGAACTCTCAAACTATACCCCTTGCATGTGGTGTTCGGGATGGATCCCAGGGCCCCATGCATGCTAAGCAACATCTTCAGCCCAGACTATATACTTCAAGTTGTTGCATTTATCATATGCAGAATGTACCTTCATGAAACTGACAGTTTATGAATGGTTTTAAATTTCTCTTTGTGTTGATTCTGCATTTTCCAAATTTTCTCTCCTAATTCATGCATTACTGAAATATTTTTTGTTTACATCCCTTGTGAGAGTTAGTACATTACATAACACACCTTAATTCCTTTTTCGTCCCTTTTTCTTTCCCTCCCTCCCCCAACCACCCATCTCTTGATCCCCTGGCTTCTTTTCATACATGTTTGAAGTGCATAATGTTTACACTTCCAGTGTGGAGTTGTTACATGTACATAACACATCCCAGTTACCTTTTTCATTACTTTCCCTCTCCTCTTCCAGCTCTTGATCCCTTTCCCCTTGAGGAAGATTTCTCTCCCTACTTCCTATTATGTGCCTTTTATTTTGCTACCAATTTTTACTTTTGGCTTCTCATATAAGAGAAATCATGTGATCTTTAAGCTGTGTGTCTCATTTATTTCACTAAACATTATATTGAAATATTATTTTTGGCCATTTTTATTGCTCATCCAGTGTGCACTCTTTGGAAGCAGTTTTGTCAACTGTACCTGATAGATCTGGAATCTACAAAAACTACAATCTTATAAATCTTCCTTACTTCTCTTTTTTTTTTTTTTTTTTTGGCAGTACTGGGGATTGAACTCAGGACCCTACACCTGCTAGGCAGGCACTTATTCCACTGAGCTATATCCCCAGCCCCTTCCTTACTTCTATATAGTTATCTCTCAGGTATTCACAGGGAACTGCTTCCATGATCCTTCCCTGCACAACATCTTTGGACGTTCTAGCACCTTATATAAACTGTACAAATCATCACATGTGCTTAAATCATCTCTGGTTTAGTTATAGTAACTTAGTACAATGTAAATTTGGAGTAAAGAGTTATAATGTAATGTTTAAGGAATAATTACAAAGAAAATAGTGTGCATTCTTAATATGAACACACCTATTTTTCAAATATTTCTACCTGCAGATAGTTGAATCTGTAATTGGTTGAATCTATGCACATAAAACCTGCAGACATGGAAGGCAGACTATATATATATATATATATATATATATATATATATATTTGTGGTTTTCTTTTGCTAAAAACATAGTGGATTTATCCTTTACAAGGAAAAAAGGAAACTACATCAGGAGATGAAGAGCCTATGTGTTTACAGCTCTGCCTGTCAATCTTTGGAGCTGACCTGTGCAGTTTCTCGACTCCTAACATAAGGACCTGCGCCCTGGTCGTGGGGGTGCAGTGAGGGGCCTGTACAACAGAAGGAGAGCACCTGGGTCATGGGGAGGCCAAAGCCAGATCAGAAGTGCAAATCAGGATGGTATGAATTTTAATGAGTTCAACACTGTGAAATGAGACCAAGGTAAGATTAGATCAGAAATGTTCTAAAGAATGAGAGTGGATTCCTCCAGATACCCAAGAAAGCTAATTCTGCATTTGGACCCTTGATAACAAAAGCTTAGAAATAATATAGTATTATTTAGATACATATTTCCACTGAGAGAAGGCATGGCAGTCTCTGGTAAGAAGTATGTTCCTGGAGCAGAGCTCAAGACATAATTTGTCATGCAGACAATGTACCTTTAGTAATGAGGTAAATGGTATCTTCAAGAGCATGTTGAAAGCTACAGCAACTCTTCCTTAATGCTCTTAATCCAAAAACAGCAGAGCTGACACTAAGAAGGAGACCTGGCATTGTCCAGGTTGGATATAAGGTTGTGGCATTTTATTCTCTGAAAATCCAATTTAAATCAGTGTTAGCTAGGGTAGACTAGAAAAAAAAGTAGTTGATGTGCCTATTCAACAGTCTTTTCAAGTATCAGATGTATTATTTGAGCCTTTGGCTGATGCTGGGCTCAGACAGCCTATGATTGAATTCTCTAACAGGTACCTGTAGTGAAGGCATCCTAAGTTGCTGTGATGGCCATATGCTTAAGACACCAGATGGCAAAGAGGATGTCACTCTGCAGTGAAAGTCGAAGAGCCAGACAGAAGGCTATCTCAGGGCAGAACAGGTGTGACCAGCAGGGTTCTTTCAGGTAGAGCCAGCATTTTCTTCAGGGAAGAGCTTTCTGTCTTCTAAAGTGTTTAAGCATGTGTTTGCTTAAAGTTCTATGTAACCTAGAAATAATGACTTCAAGTAGAAAAAATTATGACAAGCCTTGTAATTGGTGACCTTGCCTATCCAAGGAAATAAGGAATGACAGAGTTAACAATGTGAAGTATCTATCTTTTAGACACACTGCATCTTCTTTGTTTTTGTGATTGATTGACTGACTGATTGGTTCATTTTAGTACTGAGCATTAAACCCAGTGTGTTATCACTGAGTTATAGTCCCAGCCCCTTTAAAAACAGTTTTTGTTTTATTTTCAAACAGGGACTTGCTAAATTACTTTAAATTTGCGCCCTCCTCCTTCAGTCTCCCAGGATGCTTGGTTTACCAACAGGCACCACCATGCAGGCCTCAGACTACATCCTGGTGAGCTGAGAATGCATGGTGGGGCCCTGGGCTCATTGCTATAGTTTGCATCTTAGTGCCTCCCAATGGGCCACACTTAAAGGCTTGGTCTCCAGGGAGTCACTACGGGGAGCAGCAACAACCCCCACAGTGAGTCTCTCAGGAGGGCCTTACAGTTCTGGGACCTGTCCTTGAAGGGCAGGACACCGTCAGACCCCAGCCCCTTATGTCCTTTGCTTCTCTGCAGTGAGGTGAGCAAGTTGGCCCCTCCTCACTTCAGCCATGATATGCCATCTTGTCATGTTGTTGAAGCATGAGTCCATTCTGTCATGGACTCTCACTTCCAAATCTGTGAGCCAGAACAAGCCTTTCTCCTTGGAAGTGATTTATCTCCTGTGGTTCTTACGGGTACAGGAAGCTAACACATGTGTGTCTTGCCATGCTTATGCACATGAATTCCTTACAAATATAATGCTCACAATTGGCAAAAGTGACATAGAACCAGGCATGGTCACACATGCCTGTAACCCAGCACCCGGGAGCCCCAGGCAGGAGGATATGGAGTCTGAGTCCTCGCTGGGCAACTTAGAGAATTAGTGAGACCTTGTTGCACAGTGAAAAATAAAAAGGGCCAAGGATACAGGTCAGTGTGAAGGTCCTTGGTTCAAAACCCAGTACTGAAAGAAAAATGGTACAGAGATGTAGAAGTCCAGATTTTTCTGGAGAATGGAAATCACTGAAGTCACGTGATGGCTGGAGAGTGGCAGTAGTTTAACTCAGCATTATTTAATGTAATGACCCACATGATTATTAAGCATTCCCCAAAACAAACAGTAAAGTACAGATGGCATGGGGAAGCAAATCAAAACAAGTAGCTGAACACGGAGAAGAGACTGAAATGTACAAAGATATATTCGATCTTTTAGATTTATCATGCTATTTAAATGTAAAAGCGGAACTAGAAGGTACACTAGAGTCCAGTGCCAGCTGGTAACATTTAAATCTAAGACTGTCCCTGGAGGAGGTATTTCTACCATCCACAAGCTTAGCACAAGAGGGTGAATGGAAGAGACATTACAGGGTAGTAGCTGCTGGCTCCAGGCAATTTCCGGTCACTAGACGAAAGGCCTGTTTAAGGAAGACTGGGGAAAAAAGGCTTAGATTTCACTGATTCTTTTTGTTGTTTGAATTTTCTAATGCCATGACTTATACAAATGGAATTATGTAAATTCTGGTTTCCTATAAACGTTTATATAGATGCCATCCTGTGAAATTAATATACTAAATCTTTACTTGCTACATTGTCTTTGATACCTAAGACCAGTTTTTTTTTTTGTACCAGGAATCAAACTCAGGACGTTGCACTTGCCAGGCAGGCACTTGTGCTATATCCCCTGCCCAAGACCAAAGTTTTGATTACAGAAATTAGACTCATTAAAGTAGAGAGACTTTTTAAGAACCCTCAGTTACAATGGGTTTCAAACAATTCAAATTCCCAATAGCTATTGGCTTCTATTGTAGCTATCTACTCCTGGGATAAACCAATACAGTAGTTTATAATAATATAATATGTCTTATTAATTACTCAATTCTGGTAACATGCATTTTCTCTATATTGCTACTAAATTTCATGCAATATTATTTTAAGATACTTTAATCTGTTTGGAATTAGTATTTTTCTTTCTTCTTTCTCACTCCAAATCATGTTTATATTTGTTTTCTGTTTAATAAGGTTCATAACGCTTTTCCATGAATTTTTGAAATTTTCCCCTCACTTTTTGGTTTGTTTTTAATTAATTCTTGATTGTATCCATGCTAATTACTTTTTCTTAGGCCTGTTTACCTTATTGTTCTTTCTCTAATTCCTTAAAATGAGTATTTTATTCATATATTTTCATCTTTCTTCATTAATTATAAAGAAAACTAGGGATGTACTTAATGTTGATATTTCAAAAGTTAGATGTGGGATATGTTTATTTTATTTGCTCCTTTGCTTGCTTACAGTTTCCTTTGTTGGCCAACAGCTGATCTAAGATAGATTTCTCATTGTCTAAAGGTTTTCTTGAAGATGACACCATGGCTTTCCAGCTCATTTTACCCCACAACCCTCAGGTTGGGCAGCAGCTGGTCCCTCTCCTCAGCACTCAGCCTGTGGGCTTTGCCAGCCATGTCTGCGCCCAGGCAGCAAAGATTTCAGCAAGGCTTTTGGCTTCATGACCAGGGTGGCCCTGAAGGTTAAGAATCTGGACCACCATCCCGAATGGTTTAATTTACACAACAAGGTGCACATCACCTGAGTACCCATGAATGTAAGGGGCTTTCAGAATGGGACATAAACCTGGCCAACTTCACCAAACAAGTAGCAGTGTCCATGAGATAGACCCATCCTTCTTTGCATTTCCAGGGCTGGGGTGGCAGAACTGGACACAGGGAGCGAACTGAGAGGCCCCCCACACACTTGCTACAGTCAGAACTGCCACGTTGACCCTGCTGCCTCCATTTAGGGGTGAGTCTTCGCTGCAGAAAGATGCCAGCATCACCGCCAACCCCAGGAACTGAGCCCTTTGCCCCAAACCACTCTCTTCACCCATGAAGCTTTGTCATTTTCCCTGCTTTAAATAAGTTCTCACTTCTTTGCAACTTCCTGACAACCCTAACGGTGTTCTCTGTGACGGTGTTCTTTCTGGGCTGGGTCTTGCCCCCTTTCTGCTTCATTTACCGAGCAGCTGTGAAGGGTGAAATAAAGTCCTGTCTTAAAATCCAGGACCCTAAAGCAAATCTCATGTCTCAAACATGTGCTTGTATGTTGCCAATGAAAGTATTATGTCACTGGTCTCAAAAATAAATAGACACATGAATGCATAAGTAAATACATAAATTAAGGTTTTCTGTAGTTTTATTATTTATTTCTGATGCAAAGAATTTTGATCTGAAAAGGTTACCTAGAAAATACTTAATTTTTAAAAATTCTCAAAGTTTACTTTAGGTCCAGTGACAGATCACTTTTAAAAAACTAATTCTATGTGATATTGTAAGATAACATCTGAGGTCAATTTTTTAAAAACTATATTCATCATTTCCCCTAACTTCTTACCATTTTTTCTTCTAAATAAGCCAAATTCTAAAAGGTATTAATCTAATGAACTTTTATCAAGCTCTTTTTGTATTATGAATATTTTACTTTTTGTAATTGCCTGCATACTGTGTAGAGTTTTATGCCTATTATACCTTAATTGCTGTTCATTCTATGGATCTCTCTTTTTTATTTTTAGAAATTCTATCCTATATTACTAACAGTTATAGTCTCTCTCCTGACACAGACATGTATTTTCTCTCTATTGTTTAAAAGCCATACAAAATACACATTATCTCCTATAAGACTGACTTCCATCTGTCACAGTTTCCTGTTGTCCTTCCACTCTGTCAGATATGACATTTGGAAAATTCTCTTCCTTCTCTCTCTTACCTCACTTGTGATTGTTGCTGTCCTTTAAGGAGCTTCTCCCACTTAGTTTTCTCCCAGTCTTCAGTTCTGTGCATTGATATGCTGTTCTTGACAATGCTTGGAATTTTAGGTTTGAGTACATGCCTTCCTTTTCTTTTTCATTTTTCTGTATTAGTACATGTTTGCAGTGCACACATTTTACAGTCATCTTGGGGAGTGTGTACATGTACACGCCACACCTTGTTTCTCTGTTTAGTTCCCTTCTTCTCCCTCCCCTCCCTGCCTCCTCCTTTAATTCCCTTCTCCCCCTTTTATTCTTATTACCATTAGTAGTCGTAGCTCATGTACATGACCTATAATTTACCCCCACTCTGGTTATCACCTTCGTGCACATGCCATATCTTCATTCTACTAATTTCTCTATCCCCTCCCCCTCACCCCTTGACCTTGTTCCCTTGGATGCTTTCCCATTAGCAAATGATCAGCTGCTCATCTCCTTCCACCCTTCCTTTACTCTTTGTGTGTGCTCTGCCTTACTCAAATGGGAGATACCATATGGTATTTAAACTTGCACACCTGGTATATTTCACTCAATGTTATACTTTCTAGGTGCATCCATTTTCCTATAAGTGTCTCAAATTTGTTCCTCTTATGGTTGATTAATATTCCATTGTATATAGATTCCACACTTTCTTTATCCAGTGATCTGTTAATGGATATACAGGCTGCTTCCAGGATCTAGCTATTATGAATCTCACTGTGATAAGCATCAGTATGCATGCACACTATAGTATGATGTCTGAAGCGCTTTAGAAAAGATACCTAGAAAGAGGATAGCTGGGTCATAGGGAATTTCTAATTTTAGTTCTTTGAGATATACCCATACTTATTTTGGGTTTCTAATTCACCACAGTAGTACCAGCATTTGTTATTTGATTTCTTAATGATGGCCAATCTTTCCAGAGTAAGATGAAATCTTAACATTGTTTTGATTTGAATTTCTCTGATGGGCAAAGATGTTGAACATTTTTCATATATTTGTTGACCATTTGTTCTTTTTCTTCTATGAAGTAACTGTCTATTGATTTCTCTAGCCCATTTCATGACTGGGTGTTTAATTTTAGGTGGTTTCTTTTTTTCTTTTTTTAGTACTTGTATATTCTAGATGTCAGTCCTCTGAGGACTAACCTGACAGAAAATTTTCCCATTTTGTGGGTTGTCTCTTCACTTTACTAGTCGATTCTTTTGCTGTACAGAAACTTTTTAGTCTGATATAATCCAATTTGTTTCTCACTGCTGTTTCTTGTGCAACTGAGTTTTGTTTGTAAAATCCGTTCCTATACTATGTCTTCAAGTGTTTTACCTAGTTTATTTCTCAACAAGTTTAATGTTTCTGTTTTAACATTTAGATCTTTGATCCATTTTGATTTTAATTTAGTACATAGTATAGTGCGAGATGGGTCCAGTTTCAATCTTCTACAGACAGAAAACCAGATTTCCCAGTGCCACTTGTTAAATGGCCTGCCTTTCCTCGAACAGAGAACACGCCTTATTTTCAAGAATGGTTTAAACACATTTTCAGAGTCTCTCCCTAGTGGCATTGGCATTGGGAGGAAGGCAGGAAGCACTCACTTCTTACCTGTTTCTTTCATCTTTTTCTGTCCTGCTTTCAACTTGGCATTACCTATTTGGGTTGTCCTTGAGTGTCTGCTCCAAGTGAGGTATGTGTGTGAATCAGTCTCTAAATATTTCCAACTGTTGGTGTTCCTTCTGTGCCTGGCCTATGAATGATATATCGATGAGCATAAGCTTGTAATGTAGCAGTTGGTTCCTCTAAGCCACTGGTGGATGTTGTGTCATGGTGTGTCATTGACTTCTCCCTTCCTATGTTGTAGTTCAATACCAATCTGTTTCTTTTTCTTTTTTATGCACTGGATCCTTCCATGCATGAGTTTATAGCTATGTATTTAGGCATTTCATTGCAGTGTGCCTATGCAATGAAAGATACACAATATGGTATGTGTTTTTCCTCACCAACCCATCCTAGAACGAGTGAACTCCTTCAGTATTGAGACCCCGTCTATCCTCAGCTTCCCCACATTTTCTTCCATCATTTGTTAGTTCTTTTCTCTCTTCTCAGTTTCTTCTTCATTTGAGCCCGTTTTTTATTTGCACACTAAACTTTTGTGCCTGTTCCCTTGATTATCATCTTTCTAGTTCTCTAATCTGTGCCTTGAAATATATATTGCCTCTGATACTCCAGGCAGCTAATTCAAGTCTCAAAAGTGGCATTTCCTTCTTCCATTGAACTACAGAATTAAAAAAGAAGTGGGAGTGAGTTAGCGTGTTTATTTTACTGCAGAAGTTCTTCTGAGCTGAGCTTGAATTTCCTTTCTTCTTACTTTTAAAAAATGTGTATTGTCAGCTCCACTAGCTCTGTTTTGCTGGTCCTGTGTCATCTTCCCTTTAATGTTCTGCAACTGTTGCTTCTCTTCAAATGGATTATTTTTCTTTTCAGTACCTTGAGATCCAGGACATATTGTGAAATTTTATATAAATTATAACTATATGTATTTAATTATAAATACATAAGGGAACAAGAAGTGGTCTTTCCTTCCAAGTATAAGTGATATAGAAATAGTGATATTGTATATGCTGCTGTCTTTCACAGTTCCTTCTACTCTCCTCGCCCAAAGGGCCAGAAGAACTCAGCCACCTAGGTAGCAGCTGCAAGCCTCCTAAAGCCCTGAGGGAACCAGGGCAGTCAGACCAAGAAGGTACTGAGAAGCTGAGCCTCTACTTGGGGTTGCAGCTTGCTGTAGGATAGGCTTGTCCTAAGGTGTGCCATTTTCCGCTCCTGGACAAAACCTCCTGAGGCTAATGCCTAGTTCTTTCCCTGCTCATAAGTGAGGCTGACAGAAAGTCACTTCATGCCAATTCCTGCTAGCATCTGACTCCCCTTTATCCCCAGATGTATGGCTCAAGAAAGACAGATTAAAGATGGAAATAAGGAGAAAAGAGAAGTATTCAGGTCACCACAGTGCAAAGTGTTTTCCTCATTTAGAAATAATTTGTGTGCAGCAGCAACAACGACAACTCATTAATACCAGTGATTCAAGGTTTACCGTGCACATTTGGTCCCTGAAATCACCCTGTGTGGGAAGTGCTATTGTGAGAAAACATGTTCAGAGTAGTGCACTACAGGGCCTGTACTTCCAAGGTGGTAAAAAGCAACGATGAAGTCAAGGATTTCTCCCTTCAAATCCAGTGATCAGTTATTCAACGATCTTAACAAACAAAAGGAAGCCCAGGCTAATTTCATCCTATTAACTTTAAGCTGAATATATAATAAAGTGACATAACAAATGAGTCATAAAGTGTATGGTAAATAACACCTAGCATCAGTATGGATAGAATGTTTTCAAATATCTTAATGCAAACTTGTTTTTAATTCATTTAGTGTTGTCTTAGTAAAGTCAAGGACAGCATCTGTTTTGCTTGTTTATTTGGTTTTGTGGGTATATATATTTTTATTTGATGTAATCTGTGACAATGTATCTATATATGAATATGTACATACAGAGATAATCAAATATTATGACTATATAACTTATACTTTTCCAATTTATAACTTATAGGTTTTCCAGACTTGTGAATACATGTCCATACATACCATCCAGATTAAAAGCAGCACCTTACATTATGTGAGAAGCCTCTTCATGCCTTCCACAGTCATTACCTCCCTCTCAAATGGTAACCACGTGCCTCAATTCCAGTACCCTAAAGATCTCCTGCAAGGACTATCTGACTTGCCAGTCTATATCCACCACTTAACACAAGATTTTTGCTGTGTTTAATAAATCATTTGTTGTATGAGTGGATGAATAAATGACCAGTGAATAAAAGAATGAGCCAATGACCAAGAGGGGAGACCCTCAGAAGAGGGGACATGGCCATAGTTTCAGGTAAAGATCTAAATTTAAATTGAGCAAGTTATTAAATTTCATAGAGCCTTATATTGCTTATTTTAAAATAGAATTGCTAAGGTCTACCTCATAGAGTTGTGTTCCATAAAACTTAAAGTTAATGTAGGTGGAACCTACATTACCTGGTACCTGGTAGCTATTGGTCTATCGCTGATACTTAATAATTACGTTGGGCAAAGAATGCAGGTATGTAGACTTAGAGCATGATTTTCTTACTTCATCTTCTCTGTTTTAAATAACATTCATATCTTTGAAAAATGACATCTTAGTATAGTGAACAGGGTCCAACTGTACTCAGTTTCTTAGATAAATATGATGAGTCTCTCTGTCTGTGTCTCTCTGTCTCGCTCTGTCTCTCTCTCTCTCTCTCTCTCTCTCACACACACACACACACACACACACACACACTTGCATATGAAAGAAATATAAAATATGTCCTGGAGGTAAAACAACTAGTTTATGTCCCTGAGTAGGTTGAGGCTGAGACTTGGATTTCTGTGCCTTTGCCTACCATGGTGTCAGGATAGTTTCTAAGAATTTCTGACCTGCAT